>BQNB010083558.1:7896-29005 GCA_026074375.1 Tanacetum coccineum | reverse complement strand
AACGATTTTGTATTACCACACCTTGAATCTGCCTAAGTTTGCAGATCCCTAATACAATTCTTATCTCTAATACTTCTAACTAATGCTTTTTGTTGTTGTTGTTCATTTTCGTGTGTCTCTAGAGATCCTTTTATAAACGTAAGGATAACTCTAGTAGGTGTACAGTCCTTGTATGACACAAATACTAATTAATACTAATCACTAAAGTAACTGTTACATGATAATCACTATCATAACTATTTAACTGATAATCCTTTGAAGTTCCTTCATTATCGACAGTACTTTGACTTTCCCACTTAGCAGTACTTTTACCTTCTGACTTATCAGTACTTTGACCTTCTAACTTGTATTTCCCAACAATCCTCCCCTAACTACTTTTGTAAAACTGGATTGGCAGCTATCTAAATAGCAGCTTGATTATCACACTTTAAATCAACATGACCTAAATCATTTATGCCCAAAGCTTTCAAAAGGCTGACTAACCAAGTAACTTCACAACATGTTAAAGCCATTGCCCTATACTCTCTACCTCTTCTTATGATCTTAGTACTACAGATTGCATCTCAGACTTCCATGAAATAATAGAATCACCAAGTAAAATGCAATAACATGTGGTGGATCTCCTTGTCCTAGATTATTAAAAAGATAACTCAATAGATGCTTAGCAGCCTGCGCTCAAGTGGGTTATTTTTATAAGTTTATTTATATATTCTCTTGTTTATTTAATGTCAATAGGTGGAAGTTGAGGCTGTGAGGACCGAATATGGAAATGCTCGGTTAGAATGTAGCGCAGCTGATGAACGTGCCAAGTTATTAGCTTCTAAGGTTATTGGCTTAGAAGAGAAGGTACTAAACACCAATAGTATCAGATCTACATACTTGTGTAACTTTTTGCTTGTAGTCTTTCCCCAACGGAGATAAAATGTAACTTGAATTGACCCATTTGTAAGTAAATGGGTCGAAATGGGCACCTATAATACTTTTTAATTCTGTATCAATTTGGTTCGGACTTGTGCTATTGTAGTTATTTATGGACATATAGGCACTCATACTGAGGTCTAATGAGCTAAAACCGGAGAGACAAATAGAAAACTTGGAAGCTGAAATATCCTCACAGAAGTACGGTCTGCGATTATGGCTTTAAAGTACTTCTCTGTTGTTGTTAACACCGTATTATTTTGACTGAAATCTGATACCGTTTTGTTCATCATACAATCATATTGATGACTTGAGATTATAGCAATATCTTTTTTTATATACATACCCTTTTTATTACGGTTCTAGAACCATGGGATCGTTTAATTCTTATGGAACTATTCTGCTATCTTATGACTTGACTTTATAACTATACATGTTTTATTGCTATGCATTAGATGGTTAATTTGATTTTCATAAAAAAAGGGTCAGGAGAAAAATATCTAGCATGGAAAAGGACCGCCAAGATCCGCAGTCTACTATTGAGGCTATACAAGCAGTGGCGGACCCAACCCAAAACCTAAGGTGGTTCATAACCATTTGGTGACCGGGTCAGGTCTGGTGAATCAAAAATGTTTAGCTTATAGAACTTTTAAATTTGAAATCCTTAAAAATAGTACTAGCTTATACATGCAGAAAAAGAATTCGTAAACAATAAAAACTTATTTTTTATGTTGAAAATGAGAAAGGTAAAATAAAGAGTGGGTATGAAAAAGCTGCAACATATTTTCTTTAAAATAGTATAGTACAAAGTCTGTTACTTTTTGACTTATTCTTCTGCATATTTTCTTACTTTCTTTCTTCTTCCTTGAATAAAAAACCCTTAAACCTGTCACTTACCATTTCTTCTTCACATCAACTTCTCTAAAAACGCAAGAAAAAACATCAAAATCTTGTCAACAACGTGATCTCATACTCACTAGGTGGTTCTTTATCTGAATCTAAGGTAGGTCCCAAAAAAAATAACACGAAATGTCAATACATTTTTAAAGACTCTAAGTGGTCCCGGCACCACTTCAGTGCTATAAAAAGGTGGGTAACGCCTCTGTATACAGAAGGTACGTATATTTATAATATTTACCATTAACGTGATCAATTCAAAATCAAGGTTATTATCTATACACAAGTCTTGTATTGTAATATTCCAACCATGATATGTTACCTTATTCTTGTTTTTCCATGCACAGAGAAAAAGCTCATGCAATCTAAGCTGAGGAAAGCGCCTGCGGTGAACTCGGTGGAGATTAAGAAGAGTCCAACTAATAAAAAAGAAGTTGATATGAGTAAGGCTTGAGATAGTCAATATCTATACTAGACTACTTCACTACTATATCAAAAGTAACTACTACACTACTATATCAAAAGTAACTACTACTGCAATCTAAAGTAAACATACGAATCTGGGATAATTTTCTCTTGTTTCTTCTTGCCTCATTATCAATGCAAAGTACATATTTATACTAAACAATATCAACTACTTCCTAGACTCTAGTCTCTAGGACACATGAATGAGAACACGGGGGTAACTACTAACTACCACTACTTGCTAGACTTTAGGAATGTAAACATTAACCTACATGCATGCAACAGATAACTAAGAACATGGGTGACCAAGTCAAGACTCAGAAAACTAACACTAAAAAACTAAAGAAAACTTGATTTTCCACTTGTACTAGTAGCCCACGTATCAATCAACTTCTACAGATGATCTTGGTATGTAATTTTTGTTGGATCTAAATTCTAACTCGTAATCAAAATATACCAAAATGTAAAGTTTTATAAATCTGAATCTGTCATCATCTTTTGATATTTACAATCGTTACATATTTATACTACATGAAAGGGTGCGAGTAACAGTTGCATCCCTTGGTAAAAATAACTGTTTTACAGTTATTTAACTGTCATTTACAGCGGGTTTGGGATTAGCCCAATATTTTGGGTTTCGGCCTAATATTCTCCCCCTAATCACAAACGCTGTGACGTAGGTCTTTTAGTCTTCTTGATCCATCTTCTGGTTAAATCCACCATTTGAGCTACTACTGCTTTGATTTCTTGTAGTGCTTGTGATCATCCTTACATCCAGGTAGATCAATTTTTCTTCGGTTACTTCCACCTTTACTGCTGTGATCTTCCTTAAGTCCAGGTTGATCATATTTTTCTGGTTACTTCCACCTTCGTTGTTGTGATCTATCATAAATCCTGATTGATCATGTTTCTGGTTGGTTATACTACCAACACTTTGTCTTCCTATTGGAGTTCTTGCAGCGTATATATCTTCCTTAATTCCAGGTCGACTCATGCTTTCGGTTACACCACCATCCAAGTTTTTTGTTGCCAACTCCTTGTTGTTCAATGTTTGATACTGTCAATTTGAAGCTGAATGGAATTTCCTTCCATTCTTGCTTCGTGATTCTTCTTGGTTAATGAAACTTCCTGGTGCTTCTTCAACAGTTGCCATAAGTAATGTTGGTTCTAAGTCTTCTTTCAATAGAGATTAGTAATTATTCCTTCTTTTTCTTTGATGGACATTTGTTTTGCAAATGCTCATAACTCTAGATTGCATTTAAAGCATATCACCTTACTCTTGATCATGATAATTTATTTAGTTGCTGTTTGATTCCTTTCATGAAATATTTTCTTGCCTCGGATTGGTTTCAATATCCACTACATGACTACGTCTTCCTGAATTTGGCCTGATCTTCCTGTCCGTGTAACATCAAACTTCTCTTGACTGTCCAGCTTGTTTGCCTCTCTTATAAACTTACTTCTTTCTTTTCATAAGTCTTAAGTCTTCCAATTGCTTCTTCTAAAGTCATTTCACTTAAATATGAGTATTGCTCTATTGACGTAACTATTTGCAGATACCTATCGGGTACAGCGTTTAGTAGTTTGCGTACTAGTGTTTCGTCTTCCATTGTGTGCCCTAGACTGCTCTTTTGTTAGCTAATGTTGTTTAGTTTTGCGGTGAAGTGTCCGATGGTACTCGTCTTCCTCATGTGTAACATTTTCAAAGTCGGATTTTTAGTGTATGCATACCTAGCTTGTTTGAACTCTCTTCTTCTCCTATATGTCTAGTTTTCAGGGCGTCCTATATGGCTTTCGCGGTTTTGTGTTTTGTGATTTGAAGCAATTGTTCTTCTGGTAAGGCTTGGTAAAGGAATGCGATAGCAGTTTTGTCTTTTTTGTTATTTAGCTTGGTTTTTTCATTTGAGGTATATCATTTCCCATAAACCTCGCTCTAGAATATTTACATATATTCGTATTACCCATAATGAGTAATTCCGAAGGGTTTTAGGCATTTGACATTGGAATTGATAGTGTACGGTGGCACTAATTCCTTTTTTGAACTTACTCCACTGTTCTTTCATCATGATCCTCTAAGGAATATTAAATAAAATCTCCAAAATAAAATATCTAACACTTAAGTGTGTCGAATTTTCCTGGTGAGTACTCTGGTTTTGTGCCTTACAGGCTATCAAACTTAACGGGGACTAGTTTTCTTCCAAAAAAAAACTATCCTTGGGGATTTTATATTCTAAAGTCGAATAACCTAAGGTTAATTACTCCTTAAAAATTATTCTCTCGATATAGTAAGCAGTGTATTCACTGGGTTACTATATTTCTATTTACGGGTTTTAGGGAAAGTTACAAACTTAAAACTAAGGGGGTAACTTTTATAAAAAGCCTAAAACTATATGTCTATAAATATAACTAAAATCTGATATATAGAAAATGGAAAAAGTGGAGGGGGTGAAAGGTTTTTTTTTGTAAAACCTGTTAGGGTTAAATAACCCTTGTGTCCCTTTTGCTATTATGTGACCGCCTCTCTTTTGTTTTTGGGGAGTTCGTCTCTTGGGAGTTTGTCTCCTTAAGGCTCTCTGGTCTTTCTCCTTTTCTTCTCTGGTGATTGACCGGCGATTTAGATGGCGATTTTAATCGCTCTTCCCCTTCTTGTGTTCGTAACCACGGATTCCTCAATTTGATTGTGCGAAAATTAGGGTTTCGCTACAATTTAGGGATCTTGATAAAACCGCCGCAAGATTGGGGTTTTCTTTGGATAACTAGAATCTGTGATGATTCTGTTGAGGGTTTGTGGTGCGATTAAGATAAATCTGGCAAAAGTGGTGTTTTTTGGTCCTCCTTATTGATGATTTTTAAGTTTCGTCCCTTTGTGATGACTTTTGTTATCCAATTTATGTGGTTTTTCTTTGTTTCGAATCTGTGAGAAATTTGTACCGTGCCTGAGACTTTATTTTTTTCGGGGTATATTTTTCCTGTTATTGATCTTGATAATAGTTTGCAGGAATGAAAACCCTTTTGTTGCCAGTGAGTATTCACTTGTGCAATGTATTGGATTCACCTGATAACGGAAGTGGTTGTCTTTAGATTCGAAACCGGGAACACACAGTGAGATTTTCTAAAAACTCGTATATGATGATATTTGGTTTAAAAAATAACCAAAAGCTCTGATTAGCCAAATATTGGATCTATTCTAACTTCGTAATCAAGAATATACCAAAATGGAAAAGTTTGATAAATCTGAATCTTCATCATACTTTTGATATATACAATCGTTACATTATTTATACTACATGAAAGGTGCGAGTAACAGTCGCATCCATTTTTATCCCGTTGGTAAAAATAACTATTTTACAGTTATTTAACTGTCATTTCTAGCGGGTTTGGGATTAGCCTAATATTTTGGGTTTCGGCCCAATAATTTTGTCATTAATAGTGAAACTATAAGGTAACATAAGAAATAATAATAAAATATTAATAAAACTGACGTAAAAGATCAGGTGCCTTTCTATGAAAGTAAAAAAATAAAGTATCAAGTATGGTGCGCGAAATAACCCCCCCTGAAAAAAAAATTTTTAACGACTCGTCGATTTTATAACAGTTATTTTGATATTTTCTTTTGATTCAGTGGATGTACATAATGAAGATGCTTACCTGCTATTGAGAAATCTTGTAATATTGGGTTATGGTGTTTGTGTATGTTCTAGGATAACTCGCTTGTACTCCGTGTTGAAGTTCACAATTTTTATCGTAAGTCAAAATTTCGACCTTTATCAATGCCTGAGTTGCACGAAATCTCTATCGGGATAATACTGTTAGGAAAATATTGTAAACGGACTTAATACTGTTAGTATTAAAGTTAAGTCTGTTAGATATAATTAGTACTGATAAGAATAGTTAGTACTGTTAGTAGTAGAAGTTAAGTTTGGTAGAGCAAGTTAAGTCTGCCAGCATTAACTTAAGTCTGGCAGTTAATAAGTTAATACTGTTGGGTCCAGAATGATAAGTCTGGTTTTGCAATTATAGGTAATAAGTTATCCTTAGCGTTAATCTAGGAAGAGATAAGTATTATCTCTTAACGCGTTTAGGGTTCCTTAAGCTTATAAAAGGAACATAGTATAGTTTTGTAAAGATATTAGTTGATTGAGCATTTGCAATCAAATAGTAATAGTAATAGTATTTTTAGTATATCGTTCTTGTGTTCATCTTGGTATAGATATTGATATTCCGCGTCAATATTTGTATTCACGGTTATTGTCTCTCATAGTTTCTTTGGATTTATCTAAATGACTATAAGTCGTGTAAGGCTCATTTAGATCCTGTTAATAAGGACCTACAAGTGGTATCAGATCCAGGTTTCGATCCTGCTAAACCACCACAACAGGTGGTTGTCAATTTCTTGGTCAAAGACTTATCTCATGGCAATGCAAGAAACAGACTATTGTAGCCACGTCAACAACTGAAGCTGAATATGTGGCTGCTGCACATTGCTGTGGACAAGTGTTGTGGATTCAAAATCAATTGTTGGACTATGGTTTCAACTTCATGAATACCAAAATCCACATTGATAATGAAAGCACAATTTGCATTGTGAAGAACCCTGTCTATCATTCCAAGACCAAACACATTGAAATTCGACACCACTTCATCAGAGATTGTTATGAGAAGAAACTCATCAGTGTGGAGAAAATTCACACCGACTTAAATGTAGCTGACTTGTTGACCAAACCATTTGATGGACCCCGGTTCAATTATTTGGTGGTTAGCATTGGTATGATCAACCCATAAGCTACATTTAAGGGGAGGAAAAAGTGTAAATTTTATAATGTATTACTTAATTCTGATAGTTAGACTTAATCCTGGTAGCTCTAAGTTAGACTTAATTCTGGTAGTTAGACTTAATCCTGGTAGCTCTAAGTTTAAAATTAATTCTGGTAGTACAATTAAGTATTAGTTCTGGTAATGTAGTAACTTAATTCTGGTAGCTTAGTATTAAGTCTGTTAGTGTAAAAGTTAAAACTGGTAATCTCTTAATACTGGTTGTTAAGACTGGTAGTTATCTTAGGTTAATTCTGCTTAGTATAAATTAAATTAGAATTGTCTTTCTTCTTTAAACTAACTTTGCAGGTACGACTTGGAGTTGAAAAGAGTGATGCAAGATCAACTTGGGCATGGAAAAGAAAAATGCCAGGTGTCACTTGCTAATTGGATGCAATTTGGTTGTAAGTAATGATGTTGTGGTCAACTTGCTGAAAATTTTATTAAAACTGGTTGAAAATATGTTAAGTCCTGATTAGTACTAACTATAATACTGGTTGACTATTTTAAAGTCTGGTGGTGCGAGTTTTAAGTCTGTTAGCTTTCACTTAATAACTGATTGAAATAAAATCTTGTAATATTATTCAAAACATAACCGTTGAAGATATTATAGCCGCCTAAGAACCAAGATAGACGTATATATAGGGATAAAGTAATTTCTCTTTCATCCTTATCACTATTTACCCTATTATCTTTTTCTAAAAGCAATCGCTTAAAATTACTCTCTCTAACAGACCTAATCTGTCAAACGTCACATCACCAGTACTAAATTTTCTTTAAAGATTCAAATATTTTCATCAAGTCGTGCAATGGGCAAACTCAATGTATTTGCATAAGACACCAAAGTGGGTTTCTTACTCAAACCCACTGAGAGTGTTGGTTACACAGAGATAGTGGATTTCCTCAGAAGGTCAAAATTGAGGTATGCTTTAACTCACAATCCACCTATCTACGATTCTCTTGTCAAGCAGTTTTGGCAGACTGCAACTGCTAGAACACTTGCTGATGGGACTCAACAACTTGATGCAACAATAGATACCATTGTATATACAATCACTGAAGAGTCTGTTAGGAGGCAACTCCAATTAGCAGATGCTTCAGGGATTCATATGTTGCAAAATGAAGAGATTTTTGCAGGATTGCAAAATATTGGGTATGTAAATGACAGAACTTTTACTTTTTGGAAAAGTCACTTTACACCCCAATGGAGATTCTTAATCCATCATATTCTTCATTGTATAAGCTCCAAAAGTGGAGGATGGGATCAGTTTGGTAGCAACATTGCCACTGCCTTGATCTGTCTTTCCACTGGAAGAGACTTTAATTTTTCAAAACTTATCTTTGATGGAATGATCTCCAATTTAAAAAGCAAATCAAAGTTTTTAATGTACCCTCGTTTTCTTCAGATGATTTTGAATGTACAAACTGAAAACAAAAACCTTTTTGTCCCTGTATCTTTAACTAAAAAGATTTTTGGAAATATGAAAAGAAGTTTTCAAGGGATACATAGACCATTATTGCCTGCTATGCTAACCATTGATGCAGGTCAATCTCAACTAAGTGCTGCTCCAACATCAACTCACCCTGTACCAACTCCCTCATCATCTCATGTATCAACAACAGAACCACCTCTAACACAACCACAATCTCCTCCACCACCTATAACATCAACTCCTCCATCTATAACACAACAACCTCCCACACTAACTCAACATGTACAATCATCATCAACACCTCCTCAACCATCAAGTATACAACCAACAGCTATAACTCCTCCAATTCAACCTGTAGAAACATCATCACCTCCACCTATCTTTACCATTCCTGACACCCAACCAACAATCCCACCATCTCCTCAAATTCCATCACCTCAATATCATGATACAGAAGGTCCATCATTTGAACCTTCTTATCACTTGTCTCCACCTCCTTCACATGAGCCTGATAATCAAGCATCTAGATCTAGTGAAGAAAGTGAGCAACTCAAGAATCTGATGGATATTGTACCTAGGTTGCAATCAAGAGTAGAATCCCTGGAAAAGGAGCTAAGTGAAACTAAGCAGACTCTTGGAACAGCAATCTTGCAGTTGACAGAGAAAGTCAAAAAGCTAGAAAACAAGTTGAGGAAGAAGAGGAAAAGTAAAGAAGCTAAGGATGCAGAGGGTCAGGATCAAGAAGTTCCTTTTGAAACAGATCAAGGAGATACATTTGTTACTCCTGAAAAGAGCAAGGGTTCAGGGGAGGCTCAAGAAGAACAAATAAGTCCTTCCACCTTAGAGGCTGCACAGATCTTAACAAATGTAGCTTCAGAAGGGTTTAAGGGATCACAAGCACCTCTTGGTAGCAAGATTTACAAAAGGAAACCAAAGTCTACAAAAACTCCTACCAAAATTCTTCATTTTGAAGAACCTGATTCAGCTCAAGTTAATACTGCTCAAGTTAATACTGCTGAACTTAATCCTGATAGTACACCTTCAGCTCAAGTTAATACTGGTGAAGTTAATGCTGCTGAGGTTAATACTGGTGAGGCAGAAAGGGTTCAAAGGAGAAAAGGAAAGGAGCCAATGACTGAAGAGGACCTTCAAGCTGAAGTTCAAGCATCAAAGACATCAAAAGAGCTTCAAGAGTTAGCAGATTTAGAAGAAGCTCAAAGATTGCAAGCTATAATGGATGCTGAAACACAAAGACAAATTGATCTTGATGCACTTCTGGCTAGAAGATTGGTAGAACAAGAGGAAGAAGCTGCACAAGAAGCACTTGCAACTGAATTTGATTACATTCAAGCAAGATTAAATGCAGATCAGATTCTTGCAGAAAAGCTTCAACAAGAAGAAAGGGAGCAATATTCTATTGAAGATAGAGCAAAGTTTTTGCATGACACAATTGCTGCCCAAAGGAAGTTTCTTGCAGAACAAAGAAGTGCTATTATCAGAAACAAGCCACCAACAATCTCTCAGCTTAGAAATCAGATGATCACTTATCTGAAACATGTTGCAAATAAGAAGCATGCTGAGTTAAAGTCTAAATCATTTGAGGAGATTCAAGTCTTGTATGAGAGATACAAGAAGCAAGATCAGACTTTTGTGGCTATTGGCACTGAAGAAGATGAAAGAGCAATCAAAAGGATGAATGAAAAACCTACTGATAAAGAAGAAGAAAAGAAGGATGAATCTGTCCATGAGGAAGTTAAAGAGGCAGAAGGAGCAAAGAAAAGAAAATTAGGCACAAGGAGGAAGTTAAAAGCAAAAAGGAGAAAGCATGGCTCTAGTCTCACAAGAGAAGATGATGATCTGAAGATATGCTTACATATAGCTCCTGATGAGGACAAAGTGATTGATGTTGAGAGTCTTGATCATCAACATCCCATTGTTGAATGGCAGTCATTTTTCCTCACCACTAAACCTCAATTTGATCAAACCAAACCTGATGAAGATATATATTTGAATAAGGTAACAAGGAGTAATGGACATCAAAGATTTTTTCGCACCTTGATGGGAGTTTTATCGATTTTGGACAGAGAAGATTTGAAAATCATTTATGAGCTAGTCATGGAAGAATATACAGATAGACTTCCTGAAGGATTTGACAGAATGCTTTGGGGAGATCTGATGATTATGTTTAATCAAGGTGATACTGCTGACTTTTGGGATACACAGCAAGATTGGAATCTTATCAGCTGGAAACTACACAGCTCCTCAGGGGTACATACTATCATGACAAGTACTGGACTTGTTTTTCATATGCTTGTGGAAAGAAGATACCCTCTGACAAAGGAAGTACTTTCAAAAATGTTGGAACTGAAGCTAGAAACTGAAGAAGAAAGCTCTATGGCTTTAGAGCTGATCAAGTTTGTGAAACAACAGTTAGAAGAATTTGAAGATTCTAATGATGATGATCATGGAGAAGAAGAAAGGGTTTGAGTGTTGGCTAACCACCACACAACAAATGGTCTTTGGTTCACCATGTCTAACAGACATAAGAACTAACTAGTCCAAGAGCAAACGGCTGCTTGGTAAAGACCCACAAAATCCGTTCATGGTTGACAATTTACCAAAAATTGTATGGTAATCTATGCACCATAGTATTTATACTAAAGCATGACTAGCCCTGAGCAAACGGCTACAGGTAAAGGCATATCAAATCCGTTGATGGCTGTAATGGTTTGCCAAAAATCATATGGTATTCAACTCACCAATGTTTCAAGTACTAAGAGTTGAAATGGTTATCAGTTGACCATGGACATGCACCTTTCTGGTGGCCAAAGAACTGACTACTCCAGAGTTAATGGCTAACTGGTAAAGAGACATCAAATCCATTTACATTTTCAATGATTCACCTCTCACAGGAGTTAACACACCTGGAAGTGATGAGAATAGTATGAAACTTTATGAATTGATGTACAAAATTGTCATGGTTGCTGATGCAAGAGTTAAAGATTAGTTGCTGTCAAGATTTGAAGACATAAAGACTTATTATTTTGAAGACAGAAGTTCAAAGACAATCCTCTAACAAGCCCAAGAAGAAGCTTAAAGTGTTTAAAGATCAAGAATATTCTGAAGGAACTTGAAGTTCATGTGTGAAGATCAAGTTAGGGGAGGATTGTTAGGAAAATATTGTAAACGGACTTAATACTGTTAGTATTAAAGTTAAGTCTGTTAGATATAGTTAGTACTGATAAGAATAGTTAGTACTGTTAGTAGTAGAAGTTAAGTCTGGTATTAGCAAGTGTAAGTTCTGTCCAGCATTAACTTAAGTCCTGGCAGTATAAATTTAATACTGTTGGTCAAAAGTTAAGTCTGGTTGTAATTATAGTAATAGTTATCTCTTAGCGTTAATCTAGGAAGAGATAAGTATTATCTCTTAACGCGTTTAGGGTTCCTTAAGCTTATAAAAGGAACATAGTATAGTTTTGTAAAGATATCAGTTGATTGAGCATTTGCAATCAAATAGTAATAGTAATAGTATTTTTAGTATATCGTTCTTGTGTTCATCTTGGTATAGATATTGATATTCCGCGTCAATATTTGTATTCACGGTTATTGTCTCTTATAGTTTCTTTGGATTTATCTAAAGGACTATAAGTCGTGTAAGGCTCATTTAGATCCTGTTAATAAGGACCTACAAATACAAAGAGTATAGCAATTTGTGTTCTAGGCACAAGAATCACAAATCAAGAACAATGCAGGAATTATATGTAATTTTCATGTGTTTTCTGTATTTTAGACCAAAAATGTTCCTGTGTATCTTATACAGGAAATTAGGACAATTTTTATACAGTTAAAGTTGGTTAAAACCGAATTTAACCAACTTTCTGACATAATGGTTATGGCGTAGCAAAACCTGTTACGGCGTAATTGATTGGCACATTACACTAGTTACGACGTAACCATTCTTGGTTACGGCATAAACTATCAAACCATAGTTTCTGTCTAAAACGTTACGACGTAACCATATTATAGGTTACAGCGTAAACTATGCCAACACGTTTACGGCGTAATCAACCAGTATAGATTACATGTTAGCTCAATAAGCGTGTACTCCACACTTCTCTAACTTGTTACCGAGCCGAACATGAAACCTCAATGGTCTTCAGTAAATCACCATTACGACAAATGGCTTGATGACACTAAAAACACCAACAAATCCCCCCCCCCATTTTAGTGTAATCTTTGATTTACTAAAACATATATAAAAATATATGTAAATATGTTAAAACCCAAACATTAACGAAACAACAATATGCCATAAATGAAAATGTCTTGCGATTGAATTTTCATCTTAGTACGCCATACACATTCAAGTATTCGAAAAATGGGGTGTCATAACGATTTAACCCGTCAATCCATTTGAAATACCTGAGATACTATACACATTCGTTTCTACAACACTCTAAAGTTCGTTTACTTGACACTTTACAAGCCATGTGTCCCAATCCATTAATGAACATATAGAAAGCCAAGTCCAAGCTTCTTGAAGCGATAAAACTTCATGTTCACATAGGTGGTCCTTTTAGTTCTTGCACCTGCATTTGCAATTTTTCAAACCATTAAGAAGATAAACTTCAACCTAACCATTTCTTGCAGGTCTGAACACATACCTCGGGAAGATAAATACACGTGTTCCAATATCTAGCTATGAGCTTTCCACATTGAATTCAGCTTCTAACATTGTATTAGAAGGGAATTGGGTATCTCGTAGGTAGTAGATCTAAATGGACTTTAATCCCATCCCTATCACTGACTTATATACCAAGTCCCTAGCTAGACCATTCGTCAAGTGGTTAGCTAAATTATGTTGTGTCCGAACAAACTCAATATAAATCACACCATTCCTGATTAGTTCCCTTACCATACTATGTCTAACACCTAAGTGTCTAGACTTCCCATTGTATATCTGACTATATGCCCTAGCCATTGTGGGAGCACAATCACATCGGATAGATATTGGTGCTATTGGTTTCGGCCAAATTGGAATCTCATGTATCAAGTTTCTTAGCCATTCTGCTTCCTTACCAGCAGCAGCCAATGCTATAAACTCAGATTCCATAGTAGAACCATGCATGTTTGCTTCTTGAAAGCCCATGAAATGGCACCTCCCCCAAGCAGGAACACCCATCCACTCGTAGAAGATGAATCTTCAACATGATTTATCCAGCTAGCATTTGAATAAGCTTCTAACACCGAAGGATATTCAACATATGATAAACCATAATTCATAGTACCTCTCAAGTACTTAAACACTCTTGTTATTGCTTTCCAATGCTGTCTACTAGGATTACTGGTAAACATACTCAATCTACCAACAACATATGTAATATCTGGTCTAGTACTTGTCATAGCATACATCAAGCAGCCAATAGCTCTTGAATATTCGATCTGATCCACAGGTTTACCTGTATTTGGCTTCTATCGGATCCATGGGAGTACTCACCAGAGAACAATCTTCACGATTAAACTTCTTGAGTATTTTCTCAATGTAATGAGATTGTGTAATTACAATCCCTTTATTTTCACGTTTAATCTTAATACCAAGAATAACGTCTGCTTCTCCCATATCTTTCATTGAGAACTTTGATGACAAAAACTTCTTAGTTTTATCAACTTGATTTTGTCGAGCCTAAAAATCCACATTCATCAAATATAATAGACAAATTAGAACACCTTTTTACGGACTAATCAAATTTTCTATATACACACTTGTCAGATTGGTTTAAGTGAAAACCACTAGACAACACAACCTCATCAAACTTTTGATGCTACTGTTTAGGTGCTTGTTTTAGCCCATACAATGACTTAACCAACTTACACCTTATGCTCATTACCCGACATAAAAAAATCCTTTTCGGTTTTTCTTGATATACACATCTTCATCCATTCACCATTCAAGAATGCTGTCTTGAACATCATTGATGGATCACCAATATGAATAGCTGCTAAGGCCAACAACAATCTAATAGTAGTGATATGAGCAACTGGTGCATAAGTATCGAAGTAATTGATCCCTTCCTTTTGTCTAAAACCTTGGATTACCAATATAGCTAAAACTTATCAATAGTTCCATCGACTTTTGATGAGGTGTCATTTTATACACTTTTTTGGGGTCGTTTAACCCTTAAAATCATGTGTTTATGCCTAGAATAGGTACTTAATAGTTCCTTTTCAGGTATTTCTCACTTTGAAGAAATTTGGATGAATTAGACGTGACTTGGGCTCATTTGGAGAAGAAACGAACGAGATTACGAACCAACACCAAGACTCTTGAAGATTTATACTCACAGAGCCTGGAGACGGCGTCACAAGCTATACACGACGCCGTCACAACTCATCAAGTGACGGCGTCACATCATTTCTTGACGGCGTCAGCCCGCACCAACTTAAACGCAGATCTAGAAGATTCTTCTTATGACGGCGTCACGACTAAAATGCGATACCGTCACGTCGTTTTTCTTATATATACAAACCCGAATTTAGGGTTTTGAGTGTGTAACTTTAAAATAAAAAGAGGGTATGAACCCTAGTTCGTTTAGCAGCAGTAGGAGACGATTTTAGGGCCTAAAAGCCATATTGTACTTCCAATTCATGTTTTAATCAAGTAAGGTTTACTTAATCATTCAATATGTCTATGTGTTGTTTGATTTATTGTTCTTGCTTTATCTTTAACATGCTTGGCTAAACCTCATATTGTATTATTTATGATTGTATGAAACTTAGAATGTAGATCTTAGTGATGTTGCTTCTTGTGATAGATGTGCACTTTAGGTCTTAGAAAACTAGCTTTTGTCTGCATCGTTGTTGATATGTCTAGAAAAACGTAATTGTGTAGAAAGGATACCATCGGGTAACAGTCTTCATACTACCTTGCCCCCTAATATGGTTGATCCACTTTTAATATATTTCACATGCACTTAGTGTACTCCTAGGGCCATGTAATAAGCACTTCATACAACCATGCAAATAGTGCGTTGCTCTAGCGGCATACTAAGTAGACGGCGGGTTCGTGTAATTCGTTCATGCTTTAGGAAATAGTTACACAAATCATCACAAGTGTGACAAGGCAACAACACTAGGAGAAGCAATCTAGGGAGTAATACATGATTAAATAAACATAGTCTTTTATCTTATTGTTATCACCATTAGTTTAGATTATTATTTAGTTCAATAGCTAAAACCAACCAACTTCTCCAATTATATGATTTACTTGCTTTCCATAAAACATAAAAACATAAAAAGAATCCTCCCTCAACCCTTAGAATTCTGTTAGACCGTGATCAAGCCTTCCTAACCTATTCCTCGAGTGAATGATAAACAACCCTGAGTCTTGCCTATACTACACTACAACGATTAGGTGCACTGCCTAGGGAGTTGTAAAACTTCTCGTGTAGAAGTCCTACGACAACCGCCCATCAAGTTTTTGGCGGCGCCGCCTAGGGAATAGTTAGGTTTTGATCATAGTTTAGCTTAGTTCTACTTGCTTGAATCCTTTCAAGTAAGATTTAATTTCCGCATATTAGCTTTCCTATAGTCTATCTTTTCTTTGTGTGTTTGTTCGTAATTGCCATTGACTATTCCATTCTTCATCATAGAGAATGCGAATCCACCACCAATTAGTAACCGTCATGTCCTACCAGCTGCGCTACGCGTACGATTTAACCAAGAGCTCTAGAAAATTTCGGCCTTTGTTGACTCACGCCTAGAGAGTATTGAGCGATTCCTCAATCGCTTCACCGACCAACCCAATGAGACCAGCATTAACGACCCCGAGTCCGATGATGGATCGGTAGAGACACCTCTTGTCTCTCCCTTCCCTCACTCTGACAATGACTCGGGATAAAGGAAGTAGTCTTTAATGAGTGTTAAGTGAATATGAAAACGCTGAACCCAACGCCCGCGAAAGAATAAGTCAAATAGGTCTGACAGGGATGACCTTGCATTTGAATGTATGATAGGCTTTAGGAAATTCACTGCCTATCTCGACCCTTTTCTACCAATGAATATTATCTCGCTTAAAGCCTATAATACAATAATGATAGATAGACTAGAGGGGACAAGAAAGAACCTAGTTGCCATAGTTAGGGATGTCTACGTGTTTGTAGGAAGTTTCACCTATATCACGGACTTTGTTATGTTAGAGGACATAGGAAAATTTATCATGAGCGACATGGCTGAAGTCTTGATGGGCATACCCTTTAGAAAAACCACTAAGCTCAAATATGACGTCGCCAAGGGATTAGTCTCATTTACCAAAATCTTTGACACATACACATATAGGATGCCATGTACAATACCTAGGCTCAAGAACTTCAACTGGAGTAAAGTCCCACCATTGTTAGAACTTAGCCAAAATGATTTGATGAACGGATTCAGGCACCCTTATGAAATGAACAAATTTATGTACAAAAACTGCTTGAACCTAGGTCCAGAATACCAAGTGAATGAAAGTATGAAGGAATGGCTCATTCATGGGCACGTAAGTGTTCACGAAACAACGTAAGGACGTGTGACTTCGAGTCTAGCTACAAGACTCGTTAATAAAGAAAAGCGCTTCTTGGGAGGCAACCCAATTTACTTTTCCCGCAATTAGGAGTGTCATGTGTGTTTTATTCTTCATAGTTTGTTTTATTATGTTTGAATTATCTTGTAATCATGCTTTGTATTGTTTTTAACCTCGTCTTAATTTCAATCAAAGGTATTTTGCAAACAATAAGTGTAGGGGAATTTATCCGGCTTTTGAGCCAAATTCAAACATGTTAAATGAATTGTTTAGATTAATTCGAGTCAGTTTCGAGTCATATGATTGAATTGTTAAATCTCAGGTTTTGTACAGCCATTTATACAGGAATTAACTTATGGAATCAAGTGTAGGAAATTTTTCATCAAAAACAAAAATTTTGTTTTCACAGACTGTGGAGACGGCGTCACGATTAACACGCGACGCCGTCACCACGACACCTGTGACGGGGTCACCACAACCTGACGGCGTCAAACGCCCAGGTTCAGAAAACTCAAAGTTTTTAATCATTTTTGAAAATAAAACTTGCACAACATTTAATATATGTATTCTTCTGTTATAAACCTGAAAAACCTAATGAGTTTAACAATTCTTTCATCCTATCTATCGAGTCAAACCCTAAATTCACATTGTATATTGGTAAAACGCACATTTTATGCTTGGTATAGTTGTCTTTGTCTTTGATTACAGGTTATATTTAATGAGGAGAAGCTTGGAAGTTCTTAGGAAGTTTCATTGGATGATTCTCGAAGGACGATTTAACCAGTTATCGCATGTTTCTTCTCCATTATTAAGTAAACCAGGGGAGTACTTGTTTCTTTTCCTTGTTTTCTTTTCCCTTTATTCGTTTCAACGGGTACTTCTAGAGAACATTGGGGACAATGTTCAAAATAAGTGTAGGGGGAAATAAGCCTGATTCACATTTATTCTTGCATAAATCTATGAACTCACCAACTTTATGTTGACATTTTTAAGCATGTTTTTCTCAGGTGAATTAAATCATTCGCTTACTTGATGTGCATTGGAGTCTAAACATTACAAGATTACTTTTCAAACGACTCATCTAGAGGTCGTTCTCTCAAATCTTGTGCAATGGTATTATGAAGTAACGCTCCCGGACATATTTCTGATGCGACCCATTTTGGGGGTGTTACAGATTGGTATCAGAGCCAAGGTTATAGAGAATTAGGTTGCATATTTTACCCAGACTATAACCGTTTTCACAAACATTGCATCACATCAAACTTTTTCATATGCATACACACTACTTGCTTACATTACGTACTTACATAACATATATACATATATACATATATATATGCTTACATTCCCTTACGTATATTTTACATCTATTTATATAAGAGCTATTTATACAAATGCTAAAACATTTCTCAAGACATGGTGAATGACACGATGGTCTTTAAAACTTGTTTTTATGATTTTACATAATACCGTATTACACAACATTGAAACATGTCACAGTCCGTCGATCCTAATAGTTATCTTACCTGTGAAGTCTGTTATGACTCCTTAGATCGTTATTAAGACTCATCTAGGATATAAACATCAAAGATAAATATTTGTACAACGGAATAATAATAAGAACAATGATGTTTAACAAAGTTTTTCATTCAAACGATCTCCTTATTACTCCAACTATAACTTGGGGCTACACCACTAACTAATAACTATATAACTATCTAACTACTAGCTATTGTGTACACACACACGCTTTTGCTAGACTCTCATTGAGAAGTCTGCGTTTCTATCTATTCTGGATGTGTATCTTCTAAACCAGATGCCTACCCTCTTTATATAATAGAGGGAGGTTACAAGAAAACCCTAGCTTACATAGGAAGCTAACTTAATATTTCACATTAAGTCCTTGTTGTTTCATCTTTCTTCATTTCTGCATATTTAGTTTTGTAATCATCAAATCTCAGATCCCAACAATCTTCCCCTATTTGATATTACAAAACAATCTTCATGTATGAAACAATCTTCAATGCTTCCCCTTGACTTAAGATCTTCTTGAACATGTCACCACACATAATAAGCTGCAAATCATATCTCTGTAGTCTTCTTCCCCTTTTTGTAATCATCCAATAGGGGTCTTCTTGTAGATATGCAACTTGTAAACACTTCCCCTTAAGTGGTGCATGTAGATGGTTAAACATTTAATCAATAAGCTTCCCCTGAAACCAATATGTTTACCATCTCTTGAATCTCAAACTCTGTAGGCTCTATGTAGTGATCACTGATGAAGAAAACCGAGTATAACGAATTTGATGAAGAAGTTGAATCTCCCAAACTTGTGTCTTATGTCTTGCACTATCCACGTGACGTCGAACTTATAAATAAATCTGTGAAATATAAGTAGACCGCAACCTCTTGACAAAATCCTCATCTTCTATGAGACACATACTAAGTGATAGCAAATGTGAGCATTGAGCACCATAAGAAAAATCACACACCTTTGCTAGATTTTGACAAGTCTTCGTCACACCATTGTAAGCACGAACAAGTTATCTTTAAAGTCAATGTCCTGCTACAAACACGACTTTAAGATATGATAAGAACACGCATCTGTGAAACCCAACTACAACATCAAATAAGCAATATTCAATTGTCTTCGTAATCACATCTTCAAATAATCTCCAAAAATACGAGCCATAAATCAATAATAATAAACTGTTGTGAGAAACAGTTCCATCCGAGATCCAAACGCGTCTGTTGTCCAACATCGGACAAAGCTAGCAGCATTAACTCACAAACCTGGCAGCACTAATAACCAACGAACAGTACTAACCAAATCAAGCATGCTAGCAGTACTAATCATCCAATCAACCAAACAGTAGTACCTGCTTTCACACCTAGCAGTACTAACACATATACACTTAGCAGCATAAACTTATCTTTGAACTTTAGTACTGGCAGCTTTAATTTTTTATGAGCAGCACTAACATGAACCATCCAAAGATATATAGCAGCATTAATAATCTGTTGGCAGTATTAAGTGTATCTTGGCAGCACTAATGTTCTTGGCCATCAGTATCAAGTATCAACATAGCAGCACTAACAACAACTACTATTAGCAGCACTAAGTAATATCCTTGAATATATAGCAGCATTAATATACCTTTGACCAATCCAGCAGCACAAAGAAACTTTATATGGAGTAACATAAAATCCCTAAAAATCAGGGATTTATAAATTATATCAAATCTTGTTCCCATAATTACGTATCATATCACAACTGCTTCCATATTTCACGCAGTCAAACACGTTACCTTCTTTTCTTTATCTATGCCGCCATAAACAAATCTGCTAATAACCAATAGTGATCACATGCTGCATCGTTTACCTGCTGTACATGCCTGAATGTCAAATCCTTCTTTCACCATTAGAGCAAAATCAATCTGCTCATAACCACGCGACAAACCTGTTGTAAATCACCAGCGTGCAAACCAATGCACGACCAAAACTGTTTGATCATATTAGGATTTAATGAAAAACCCTAGTTTTCACCATCTCGACTTGCATCAATGATAATCATGTCGTTTTTTTTAAGTATAAAGACAACACTTTTAAAGTGTCGCAAAACCCCTAAAATCACTAAAATCGGCCATAACTTCCAAAACAGAAAAGCATACCTTTGCACAGCGGAATAATAATATTACCTTGTAGATCCTAGATCAAGAGCCACATGGATCTGATACCAATTGTGGAGTCTGTTATGACTCTTTAGATCGTTATTAAGACTCATCTAGGATATAAACATCAAAGATAAACATTTGCACAGCGAAATAATAATAAGAACAGTGATGTTTAACAAAGTTTTTCATTCAAACGATTTCCCTATTACCCTAACTATAACTTGGGGCTACACCACTAACAAATAACTATATAACTATATAACTATCTAACTACTAGCTACTATGTACACACACACGCTTTTGCTAGACTCTCATTGAGAAGTCTGCGTTTCTATCTATTTTGGATGTGTATC
>BQNB010083557.1:0-25946 GCA_026074375.1 Tanacetum coccineum | reverse complement strand
TACATAATTGATTAGGTTATGTATCAATTATGTATAATTAATGACTAACGATGAAATGCTTATTTCGTCAAACTAGTGTTATGTATAGGATGACAACAAAATGGTTTATAAGACGATAGTAAAATGGTTTATGATATAGTAACAAAATGGTTTGTAATGTAATAAAACAATTTTTGAGATGAACACGAAATAGTACATAAGATGACAATAATTTAGTTTATAGAAAATCAGCAAGATAGTTTATGAGCTAATAGTAAAATGTTTATAAGATGACATCGAGGTTGTTTGTAAAGCGATAGATTATAGCAAGTATAAAGAATATCCAAACAAGCGTAGAAGCAGTCAAAGAAAATGAACGTAAAGAATTATTCAATCAACAAAATGAACGTAAAGAGTCGTGTTCTAAAGGTAGGTGCTCCAAGGTGACAAGTACGAGGTGGCAAGTTAATTATCGTCTTCAAATTAGCTGGGATGTCTCATTGCGGTGGGTTACGTGGTGTCGTATGCATTTCAGAAGTTTGAGGCGAGTGTCCAAACTCGGAGTCGAACAGTAAAATACCCAATGAGATTGACAAACTATGTCGAATTTCGATCTCATCAAAAGAGAATTAAGTAAAGTCATGAAAAAGTTTTGGAGATCATCGTATCACTCACGATGTCTTGAAATTAAACGAGACAAGGGTGTTACTCACACTGTCTTAAGAGAAGTCATAGTATTTATATAAGCAACATTTATATATAAAGAATATAGTAACGCTCTAGAAAGTAGATATAAGTGATCGAACATAATCGACATTTATATAAATTACCTTTATATAAATAAATAGCGGAAATCTCGAAGATAAGCATAAGAAATCGAAAAGAAAGTCAAGTATTATAAAACCATTATCCATATAATACTAGTAGTATTGCTCGAGAGAATAAATATAAGCAGCCAGGAAGTACGCGCGCACGGATATCGGATAAAACAATAGGAGAGACTCTCAATTTTGAAAAATAGTCATAGTCTAGGTTTTGAAAACTACCCAGTTCTCTATGACCGGAGCTCTGATACCAATCTGTCACACCTCCAAAATTAGACTGCAGCGGAACGGTAACCTTGGGGTGCGACGTCATGGAACAAGAAGTACAAGTCACGGAAAACGACCTCGAAATGAGACGTTTTAAAATATATTTCAAAATTTTTCACATTCGATACAGTAAAAACATCAGAGTTTGCAAACAGTTCCCAACAGTTTAAAATAAAACAAGTGTTTAGACATTAATAACGTTTAGATAAAGTTTTCATCGAATGTAAAATAAAAGAAAGACTTTACAAAACATAGTGTTTTTCAAAAGAAATTTTATCGAATGTGTAAAATGTAGAGTCTCCGAAATACATATCCGTGCGGCTTCCCTCCGAGCAATATACCTGAAAACCTGAGAAAATACATGCAAAAACGTCAACAATAATGTTGGTGAATTCATAGGTTTAGGTAAAAACAGTATTGAAATAATTTAAGAAATATTTCAGTAAGAAAAGTAGCGTTACAACATTTCAAAGCATTGTTTCCGAAATCCAAGTATTGATTCAATAAATCAAGTAATGTTCAGTAGTGGACCACAAGACTTAAGTAATGGCAGACTATGTACATATTTCATAGTCCAAAACAATTAATGTAGACAAGAGAAACAAATTCACCAAGTCTAAATGAAATATATATTATTGCACTAAGCTCATGACACCGAAACCTTAACGTCTGCCCTTAAGTATATAGAATGCATGCCAAAACATTCTAGAATTTTCAACATGTTAAATGCACCATGATCAACTTGTGACCCAAAAGTAAGGTGGGGATTGTCAGTCCCGATAGATCTACCCACAACATTCACGCTTACTACACTAGTAATTTAACGGTTCATGATAGGAAAAAGGGACTTAATTGGCATTGAGGTAACTTAGGCAATAATATTCAAGCAACGGTCTGGATAGCATACAATTTTGAAAGTACTTGTGTCCAAAGGTAAATCAAGTAATGTGTTCAAAACTCATGGTTTTCATGTATAAGAATTCAATGATCTCAAATCAGGTAGTAAACAAATCAACTTTATATCAGTTCGCAAGAAAACAGCCATGTATTACACATGTTTTAGAAATCGTATAGTAAGCAAGTAAAACTTTAGTAAAAACATTCATGTAACGCTTATGTAGTGGAAATCAATAAGTTTACTTAGTAAAACGAGCATGTAATCTCACCCCGAAAACAGTTGATGAAAGCCATTGAAAGAGAAAAGGTGGGGCTATGAACTCACCTTGATCAACGATCTCGATCAAATAAACCGAATAAACCACAAAACGGATCAGCAACGATCTCGACCACGACCTATAATTATGTCGCTCGATTACAATACGTATAAAATACGATCAACAATGCGTACATCGTTACGACGAAATTATGTATATTTATATATACATACATACATATATGTGATGAGAAATCTACTTGCGCGTCCTAAACCTTAACACTTAGTATATTTTATATATATACTATTTTTCATCCAATTATATACTATTTCACTTTATTGAAATCTTCCTATTTTTAGAGTCGACCAACGGTCTCAAAATAATTACTTACAATAGTATATTAATCGATATTATTTTATTAATCGAAATCACCTTCACATCGCGTTAACGTTTATTAAAGTCATTGTTGACTTTTATACTTGACTTTTATAAAGCATATTTATTTTCTAAGTCTGACCCGACCAAAACGACCCACTAAATCATATTTTCATGACTCGGGTTATAAAGAGAATTTATGCGAAACGACGTTTCGGACAACTTTTTTGTTTAGCTGAGACTTGAAACTCGACAGAAAATGACCAAAATGCCCTTACGAGATTCTGCTGGAACTTTATATTTTTAATAAAATGCAGAAGTTTGACTTTCGATTTTGACTCGTTATATCACATTTTCACGACTTTGACCAAAAATTTATTTTATGCAAAACGTCATTCCGAACAACTTTCGTGTTTCGCCGGAAGACCGAAACGGACCCGAAAGTGCTCAAAACATTAAATTTATAATTCTGTCAGATTTAATATTTATTAAGAATGACTTATTTTTCTACTAAAGTGTATATTTCGATTTCGCTCTAGTTTCTTCGTTATTGGGAGTTAGAAGTCCCATTTTATATCAAAACGACCGCAAAAATATAATTTATTATATTTTATAAACCAAAATCTGACTTTTCAAAATCTCAGACCCCGAATCACACGTTCCATTTTCTGGTCAGAATGTACTCGTTACAAAACATGTCAAAAATCCGTTTTTGACCACACAAAAAAAACTCATCAAAAATATGTTTAACGAGGCCTATAATTTCATATCAATCCCGCTTTACAATCAATGACATATTATACTAGACGCCGCAAGTTCTAATAGATTTCATCACATATAATCAAATCGATAAAATAAACGAAACGATAGAAATAACATAAAAAGAATGTTCACAATGCTTATACGAAGCAAGATCGGAGTCGATAGATACTTCTCACTTATTCTTCAATTGTTCTTTGGCTAGAGATGTGACGAGATTATTATGTCGCTGGTGGAATTTGGAACTATCCCAACTAATAACCAAGCAACTAGACACACCCTTGTGTGGCTCCTCCTTGGTTCGAACCCCCAACCTAAGCCGAGACCTTCTCAATAGCTTTTTTATAAATTGAAAACTTTCACTAGTCTTCCTCTTCAATAATGTAACTAGCAAAAATTTATGAAATGGATTATTGTGGCTGAGATGTTGGGACGTCCAAAGGAGAGAGCAAAAGAGATTTGACAAAAAAAAATTATTTGAAGTATGAGAAAGATGGTTGTTAAAGTAGTATTGATCTAGGCATGCATATTGCATTCACCACGTGTCCTTATGGATTTAATAGTTTTGACAACACAACATATTAACGTTTGACTCATCACATGGAAAAAGAGAGTATGAAATATAAATTTTTGGGTTAAGTTTTTTTTTATTAAGAGTGTGTTTATTAGGCTATGGTAAAAACGTAATATATTGTAAAAGTTAAGGCGAAACCACGAAGCGAAAACGTATATGATAAAAATAAAATTATATCATATGGGGTACTTTTCTGAAATAATAAAAATATGTAGAGCACGTAGACTAATATTTAGTCTAAAGCCGGGTATTATCGAAGCCTGATATTTTAAGAGTTATGTTACGGGAAGATTAAAAGTAAAACACGAAAAATAAACGTTTCCGATAAAAGAAAATTTTCAACATTTGGAATATATATTTTAAAATGATAATTTACGTGGGGTACGAAACGAATATTAACTCTTAACTTGGCTCAAGTTTAAATAGAAACGAAGATTTATTAATCGAGTAGAAAATAAGACGCTTAAAATTTTAAAAAAATAAAAGTAAAAGTTTACTCAAAGGTGAATATAGAATTAAAATATGAAGATGTTAATTACCTGAATTTACGGAGTCTCACATATTGAAGGCCAGTTTTTTCATGTGGAAACCCACAAACAATGTTGTTTGTAAACCTATGCTACAACAAACATTGTGTACAAAAGGGTTCGTCACATATAATAATATATTTGAAGATGGGCTACAAGTACTACGGATGAGAACTAATATAATTGAAGCCAATATTATATCCGTTAGGAGACTTGGTAGTATTTGTGTACAAAATTTGTTACGAATAAGCACCATCTAATACATTTCTTTCTTTCTCATACATTTTATTGTTCTTTTTATGGATAATGCATAAGAGTGGGATTTAAATTTGCAATTGATTCTTTGATTTAAAAACAATATTTAGGCCTTAATAATAGATAACTTTTTGCCAATCTGTCAATACCACTGATTAATTACGAGGCGACCTGGACGTGAAAGAACTTATTATAAAAAAACACTTACATAAACACAAACAAATTAACAACATTGCTACTATGTTTAAAAAATATTGGTATAATATACAATTTTAAAAAACAAATATTTACCAAAACAAAAAAATATAAACAATAATCAAAAGTCATACCCGCCCATCGGGCGGGTTTTGCAACTAGTATATATATATAAAGTTAAGGGTATCTAAGAAACTTTTAAATATCAATAATGTTTATTCAAAACATGTTTTATTCAAAAACTGAAATCATAGAAAGTGTGTTACGGAGTAAGGTATGTGACCACTTGTTGGGTTTTTAAAAAGCGCGATGTGCTTCGATGCAATAAGGGTCAAAAAGCCGAGGCGCCAAGGCGAAAGCGCGCACATCACGTACTAAAGGCGACAATTATAAAAAAAATACTTGTAAATTATATGTAATGCACAAAACACAATAATACCACATTTAATACAAAACTTACGATCAAAAGATATCATGGATTTTCATAGTTAACGGTTTCACTCGTTAAAATACATAAATTTCACCAAAAGGATCAAAAGTGTTATCATTTTTGAATAATTAAAAGCAAATCAAAAGCATCAATGGAAAGCTTTGTGTCTCTAAATCCTCCAAGACTTAACTAGAAGTCATTTTCATCATCCTCGTTGTCATCAACATCAATCCCGAGCTTCTCATCGACCTCATCATCTTCGGAAAGTCCAATATCCTCTTCACAGTCTTCATCTATCAGCCCATGTGCTTTAAAACCAGAGGTAGATGTATGAGCAGCCCCTTTCCCTTTTAGAGTGCTTGTTGAACCTTCTACACTACATCTAGATGTCGAAGCTCTAGTAGGATAAGCTGGCTCAGATGCACCAGAAGCTATATCAACAGCAACCCAAGTTAAATCATCATCGGCATACACAAAGTTAGTAGCACGTTCTTATTCGCCATCTATATGCCCCATCAACCACTCATTACTTTCATTAATATCTTTCAAAATAATAGGATTAGCCGTGTCAATTCTTTTGCATCGACGATCCAAAGCACGATTATATTTGGCAAACACCATGTCATTTAATCGGCCTTGTGCCAATCTGTTTCTTTTCTTGGTATGAATGTGTTGAAAAACACTCCAGTTTCTCTCACAACCCATGGTGCTACACGTGAGACTCAAAACACAAATAGCAAACTTTTGTAATCTTATGTCGTATTGCCATGGGATCTCCAAATTCTTTTTGTTATAAATCCAACTCGTGGGCAATAGCATCTTGAGTTCTTAAATCCGGAACCAATCTACGGATGCAAGCATTTAAACCAGTCCTTATCTCCTCACAGTCTACATTTTTTAACTTATCATAAAACCATTGAGGATTTAAGAAATGTCCAGCCACATGCAAGGGCCTGTGGACTTGGAAATCCCACCTTCGGTCATTAATCTCAAAGGCTTTCCTATAATGCACTTCTTTATTTGCAAAAGAAGCGGTAATGGTCTTTTTAAGCCTATTTATCGCCTCATAGATATATCTTATGGCATGCTTTTTATCCCCATCAACAATTCTAAGAACCTTTACAAGAGGTCATGTTAACTTAAAAGCATATGCAACATTTCTCCAAAACATGTCACTTAGAATGGTTCTTACCATTTCTTTTCTCGTCGTCTCCTTTGACCATTTGCTATTAACCTAATCATAAGATGTGATCATCCTTTGCAAATTATTTCTTTGCTTGTGTAGTTATGCAAGAGTGATGAAAGATGTTGCAAATCTAGTAATTGTAGGTCTATACAAGTTTCTTTGATTTGTGAACCTTCTCATCATGTTAACAACTCCAACATGGTTATATATATAACCATTCATGAATATCACATTTTTCAAACAAGACTTAACCCTTTTAAGATTTCCTATATCCTCCAACATAAGGTCAATGCAATGAGCCGCACATGGAGTCCAATATAAATGCGGTCTCGCGGCTTCCAACAACTTACCAGCCTTAACATAGTTTGACGCGTTATATGTTACCACTTGAATGACATTATGCTCTCGTACTTCATCCACTATATTCTCCAGCATTTTAAACAATGTGTTAGCATCTTTTGTAACTTTTGAGACATCCAAAGATCTAATGAACACCGAACCTTTTGGAGAGTTTACCAAGAAGTTCACAATATCTTTTTTAACAATAGAGTCATGCCATCCATCAAAAAGTATAGAATAACCTTCGATGGCTCATTCCTTCTTGTAATTCTTTATATTGTCATTGGTGTATTCTACTTCTTTTTTGAGTAAAGGAACTCTAAGCTCATACATGCTAGGTGGCTTAAACCCCTGGCTAAATTGAGCAACCGCTTCCATTGCAATATGAAAGCTAACATAGCTAGCCGCATTGAAAGGAAGCCCTACATCATAAAACCATCTAGCTATCTCTTTACAAGCATTGTTCGTTAGCTCCTTTTTTACATACCTCATTCATCATTTGTTGTCTTCCTTCTCCTTTCACGCCTTGTGGTTTGTTGGAAACACAAAAAGTGTCTGTCACTTCCAAGTTGTAATAGGTCTTAGCTCGTAGATAGTATTAAGTCAAGAATAGAATCTAATCCGGCCTAAGGCCCATGGGAAGCCCATCATAGCCCATGGGCCGGCCAATCCATGTACTATATAAACCCTCTCCTAGCCTTGGAGAGGGGTTGGTTGTTTCATTTTCCATAAAACACACTTAATACAATTCATCCATTCCATCCATTCTCTCTCTCTAACATCACAACCCACATCTCTCTCTTGTTCTTGGTTTGATCATAAGATTACATGTTTCTACAATTGGTATCAAGAGCCATGGAGTGGTGTGTTTAGTTTTTGTGTTTGATTTGTGTTCAAAAACCTTTACAAAGAGCAAAATAGTGATTCAAATTTTTTTTGGCTTAAAAACCTTAAAGTTTTCATTTTTATTGTTCCTATAGGGTTAGTAACACTAGTTGTACAAGAATTTTTACTAAAAATCATTCAAAAATGTGTTTTTTTGAGTTTTGAAAATTTGAGTTTCGTAGTAGTTGGGACCGAACGAGTAGGACCGAACAAGGTAACCGAACGAGTAAGCCGAACAAGTCAACCGAACTAGATAACCGATCGAGATCACCGAACTAGAATATTCTAGTTTGAACCGAACGAGCTTTACTCAAGTTGGAACCGAACGAGTCCTTTACTTTGAACCGAACAAGAGGAATCGAACTAGTGACAACCGAACAAGCAGGACCGAACGAGTAGGACCGAACTAGTTAAAGGCCCAAATACATGATACCGATGCACGCATTACCTGATGCCTGATGATGCGCCTCACCACACATTCCGTAATCGCAATGCATCAAGGTGTCTGATGCAATACGGTAGTGCATCTGTCGGGCATTATTGCGTTAAAAACAAAAATCAGCCATTATTGAAAACATGTCATGGAGTCATGGACACATAGTAGCCCCCCCACCCCCACCCCCCCCCCCCCCCCCCCCCACCCCCACTTTCATTATGGGCTTAAAAACAATGATTCTGACCTTGACTGAAAACAACATAATTTTTTATCCATTCTTGGAAATGATACTCTTTTTAACACCTCGTCTGAAATCTTGATTCCCCCTTCAAACAAATCTTGTGTTTTCCCATTGCAAATTCCCTTCAGATTTTTGACTCAGGTAAAAAAGTCAAACCATAAATTTTCAAAGATTTCTTGATTTGATTAGTAGCTTTTACTTAAATCCTGACTTGGGTTCTGCTTGTAATCCTTGAATTAATGAAAAAAGTTAATGTCTTTATTGCTATAGGCCATGTAATTGTATACACATATCTGTTTGTTTTAGTGCTTGTAATTATTAAGTGGGGTCTTAATATTTTGAATTAATAGCACCTGAATTGATTAAAAATTTAAGGATTGAAACTTTGGTTGTATAAATTTGTGGGTTGTGTTTAGATCTTACAGATTTTGAGTAGATTGATGTGTTCTTTAGCCTCTAGTCTATGGATCAAGCTAATATGTTTTCTTGATGTGCTAAAAGATGAGTCTGTGGTCAAGTTTTGTGCTATGTGATTCAATCTTGTAGCTCATTTCACAAACTTTGGATCAGAAAGTTGGTTTCTTGATCTTATATTTTCAAAAAGAAAGATCGGGTATGTGTGCGGTAAAGATTAGCAACTGACCGAGCTACTTTGCATTATGATTGGCATTGGGGATCATGGTAAAGAGTAGTTAGGTTCTAAGTGTGAGTGAGGAATCTGCGATAGATCTTGGTTTAGTATAATCTTTTATTGATCTTTGAAACAAGTCTTCGTTTATTCCATGTGGTTTAAGAACACGTGATTAAGGATTATATGATGTTTCATATTCTTTTTTATTAAATGATATGAAACTATTTTGTTATATGTAGGTCTTGGTAAAACTCATTAAGCCACCAAATGTCTGGACCAAACGAAGGCAACCCCATGCCCTCAAAGGAGCAGGAGGTATAAACACGAACATGGCTTTTAGTTATATATCGATGTTTACTACATTTAGAAGTGATTTTTAAATTTCAAATTCTAGCACTTAAAAAGACATAAAAGCAAACTAAACTTTATAGGATATAAACTTAAGTTTTTTTTTTTTTTTTTTTTTTGGGTAAAGGGGACATTCCGACTAAACTTTATAGGATATAAACTTAAGTTTGGAATCCGACTAAACGGTTACCAACTTACCATATAGTATACGGATGTTTTTTAATCTTGTATTTAAACTTTAATTTATATAGCAAGATTCTAAGAGGCAGTGATATTATCTTTCTTGATGTGTTGTGCAGGAAGCTGTCATTAAGAAAAAGTATGGAGGGTTGTTACCAAAGAAAAACCCGTTGATCTCAAAGGTAAAAGTTGCATTTTTTTATGTTGATATTAAAAAGAAAAAAAGTATTCGAAAGTTGCGTTCTTGACATCTTTTTGGCCAATATCGCACAGGACCATGACCGGGCTTTTTTTGACTCTGCTGATTGGGCACTGGGAAAGGTAATTACTCGAATTCAATCACTCTTGATTAAATATCCAATAATATCGCAGCAGAATTCTATTTGCATAGCAAGTTAGAAGATGACAATTATTCTGTCTTATTTTCTTAATCTGATTATTTATATAAAGTGCAGTTTCTTTATGCACTCTAAATCATCATACAATTCCATAATCTTATGATTAAATCCTGTTCAGCCATGTAAATGCAGGAAAACTGTTAGACCATGTTAACATCTTTATTCTTTTGGTTTCCAAATATTAAGATTATATATGTATGATTATGATTTATGGATGCTAACATGGTTATCCTTTGTGCAACAGCAAGGGTCACAGAAAGCCAAAGGACCATTAGAGGCACTCCGCCCCAAGTTGCAGGTATTTGATGCTTTGTCTAAACGCTCATCAAACTGATAAACTATCCAAAGATTTAAACCCATTGAAAGGCTTGTCAAAATCTGCCGATAGTTTGAAGCTAAATGGCACTTGGTCCCCGTAAATGGAAATTCTTTGTTCTCTTTCAAAAAATGATATTTCAAAACTTTTTGGCCAAATTCAAGGACTCCTTTTAGGAAATTATGCACACAAATGGATATGTATAACGATAGACCAGTTCAGATATGATTTGCTAACAGAATACATAATCTACAAGTTTAATTAAATTACTTGATGTAAATAGAGGTTAACGCTAGTCTTTGAAAGCACTTTTCCAATTTTGTTACATGCAAATCTAGTGGAAAGTCGATACACCACTACACCAGTATTGACGACTGGTTTGGTCAGCTACTTTTTGACATTTTCATAAACTGTCAATATGTATTACTGCTACACTTGTACACCAAATGCCAAAAAGACACCAAAAAGAAACACTCTAAGTGCCAAAAACAGTTAGAAATATTCATGTGTTCTCGGTAGTTTCATAGATGCATCAACTTTTTTCTTGCAGCTATATCGTTTTAGGAAAAAGACTGTTGATATAAGCTATTGCTCGTGATTAAATAATCATTGTCATTATTTGTTCATTCTTGCTTGTTCTTTTTCAGCCAACACAACAGCAATCGCGTTCAAGGCGCTCAGCTTATGCCCCTGCTGGTGAAGGAGATGGTATTTCTTAACTTTTTTTGCTCGGACAAACCAACTTTTTTGTATAAAAATGTTGATTTTTGTTGTAAACAATACTTGTCATTTCTTTCACCCTCTGATTTAACATACAAACAACCTTTAATACATTTGGTATGTATTTCTTTTTCCACAGTCGATGGTGGCAATGTAGACATGGATAATGACGAAAAAGATCAATCGAAAGATCAAGACCAATCTGTCTGAGTGACTTGTTATTTTAAGGATGATCCTATGATGTATAACATTACTGCATATGTACTTTTGGAACCTTAGTTATGGTGGATGATGCCATAAAGTATATTGTTGTATTGTGGAGAGTTTACCTCCAGGCAATAATAGACTTGTCATGTTTCTTGTTTACTTGTGCTGTATAAAGTGTCGGGTCCAAGTCAGAAGTACACCCGCTTAAATATTGATACCAAGATTAATTATGTTTGGAGTGCAACTCATAGAAGTGTTTTGGTACGATTTATTAAGTTGGTTTTGGTAGAAAAGAGGGTAATTTTGCACAACCTGTTTGACCTGAAACAGGGTTATTTTAGATCTATTTAGCAACTGCGAGTTAAATGCAATTATGCGATATGCAGCATTTAAGTACAAGTTAACTGTATGTAAAGTGGGTTGTTTGTATTAAAAACACGCTTTAGACTTCCAAGTTTCAACCCATATGATCATATTATTCCTATCGAGTGTACTATTTTTTTTAACGTACCCATATGATCTGACATAACTCAAAATGATGGGTCAGAAGTCAGAACCGCCACCTCTAGTAATCTAATTAAGCTATAACCATTCAGACTTGTGTCAAGTAAAAGTGAAGCAAGATCATTCATCAAAAGGGCATATATATACCTTCCACCAATTTTTAGCAACAGAAGAAACTTCGGCAACTGGACAGCAGAGTTTGTTAGGTGAACTTACTCAACAGGGTAATACTATCTGAAGATATCAGTAGATTAGCTAGAGTTGATCGATGCTTCAAACATGGAAATGGTCACAGTTCGGCCTGTAAATGAAATATAAAGCTTATGGGAGTCTTTGGATTGAGAGGGCAGCGGCTTTAGACCACTCAAGCCAATTGTATTGGCTCTGAGCATGTCATCTCTTGTTAGTTACAAAGATCAATCTTTCCTCTGGTGTGGCTTTTACTAGTAGATACTTACCTTTCACATGATTTTTTTCTGAATGCATGACATTCTTATTTCTTCTATCCTTGCTGAGACACAATATAACTAAACGCAAAACCAATAATAATCCATTTCCGCTTATGCTGCCCAAAAATGGAAACAGCCATGACCCATGATAGCTTTTCTCACATAATCTGGAGAGAAACTAATGAAATCTCTACACTGCAAACTTCATGTTACATTTTCTCAGGAAAACACATAGTTCAGAGCCTGGCCTAGCTAGATAGAACAATATAAGAATAAGCATAAGGTACATGGCAATAACGTTCTCATATCGTTTCTGATTGTTTGTCTGATCTGGGTTGGATGACTCATCAAAGGGGCAACCGGCTGGTATCGATCATCATTGTTCAAAGCTGTTTCAAAGGAAATGGGGTGGGAAAATAATTAGTCATAGATACTATGTCATGTATTAAGTTACAAAGAGATATAACTAAGAATCTCACATCTATCTCGAGCGCCCAGAAGAGACACCATATGCTCCATAGCCATTTCCAGCCATCTGTACACAAATGATTGGTGATTGTAGTTGGACCATTTCATCAAATAACAAAAAGAATTAGACATATCATAAATCACAACGTATTATTACCTGGGAATCGTCATAGCTACCATAACTTTCAGTTGGAGGTAGTGTCACCACACCTCCTTCCACTTGAAATACATTAGCTCTTAAACGTGTGGTTACTTGTACCAAAGCACCACTCACAGCATTAATGTCTCCAGTGATCTGGCAAACATTACATACCACTTAATAACCAAATAATCACTTTCAAAACACAATGGCAACCACTCCTTAAATATATATGTACCTGAACCATACTCTCATCTTCAGATGCAACTTTGGGGAGATCTTCCTCTTTTAAAACACGAATACTTGCTCTTGTTAAACTCCTCATCTCAGAAACAGTAGCACCACCTTTACCAATTATACACCCCACTCGTGAACTTGGTACCAACAAACGAGTAGTATATACACAATCACCAGATTCCTTTTCAATTTTCTCACTGCATCGGGGCTGCAACCGTACTGCTGCATCAATTGTTGGTGAAAATTCTTCAAATACCTCCTTCGCAGATACAGTTATGAGACAATCATCTCCCTCAGTAGCTGCTGAACTATCAACTTTAATATACGCACCAGATTCTTGTCTTATTTGTTTAATAATCGCACCACTTTTGCCAATCACGCTTCCAATGTTCTCAGTTGGACAAACTAAACGAAGTGAGAATTCCTTTGTGGATCCTGACCAATCTCCGTATGGAACTTGTGCACCCACGTAGCTACCACTGGGCTTATGTGTGTTTGTTGATGACAAAAGTAAGTGCTGGGATCGTGATGGATTATCATGAAGGCGACATGCCACTTGGAATAAAGCTTGCCTAACCATTGTAGCTTCGCCAGTTATCTGTAAAATCATATAACATTATATCTTTAGTAAATTAACCAACAAAGGGGTATTTGGGGTTGCTTATTTCTACACCAGGTAAGAATCTGGTTCTATTAAAGACTACTCACTATGGGAGGTGGTCTATCACCACCAACTCCACTTTTCACGCGCCATCCCTTTAGCACAAGTTCCCTACCGCGCGCCAAGGGACGAATTTTGCAATGGATCGGTGGTGCAGACCACCAAACAGTTTCCAATCTTTTTGTGTGTGTGTGTGTGTTTGTGGGGTATATTGTAGGGTATGTTTGTATAAAGTGGGGTATTTTTATATTTTTGGTTTGGTGGTGACCATAGCACCAGTTTGGTGGTGGGTTTGTTAGTGTGTTGAATGGTGATGTGGCGCTGACGTGGAGGTGGTGGGTTCGGTGACCATATCACCCGGTCTTAAAGTTCTTATTTACTTTGAAATAACCAGTTTCCTCCATAGACTCAAAACTGCCTACTACATAAGCAATCTCAAAGACCCTCTTAGTCAAAATACTAACAAATAAGCAAGGTGTTTTGCATGCTATAGACTATAATACACATCATATCTGTGGTTTGATGGCAATAACATAAATGGTGCTTACTCGAAACTAAGTGCATAAATGGTTCTAACTCCTAATAGCACTTTCTGCTTCCACGCTCAGTCTCTCATCAATAAAACTAAACAGCTCACCTGTTAAATCTTGCAAGAAATTTGCAAACTACATTGTAAATCAGTGTATAGTTAGTATCTTAACTTGGGTTGTGCATTTAACACCAAACGCGAGTTTTAAAAGGGGAAAATGGTCAAATATTTAACAGGGGTGGGCTGTTGAGTTTAATGGACGCGGCGCTAAGAGTGAAACCAAACAGTGCAATTAGGGACCATATGTGCCATTATCACCAAACAAAACAACAAATTACGTAATGTACTATAAGTTACAATTATACCTGAAGAACCTGATCAGAGCTCAATGCACATCGAGGCACTTGTTCGCTACTTAAAATGCGAATTTGAGCTCGTGTTTCATTACGTATGTTTTGAACAACTTGTCCACCTTTTCCAATAACACATCCAATCTGATCAGTAGACACAAGTAATCTCACGGTAAGAATCTCGTCCAATTGATAATCAGTGTCTTCAGTAATGACTATGTCATGCACTTTAAATAGAGCATCTTGAGCAGGTGAAACAAGATCTCCAGTCTCTTCAAAATTATTAGTTTCCTCACTTGAACTATATATAATGACAACACGCTCTTCACATCCATGAACAGCTTCATTAATTCTAATTTTGGCATTTGTGTCGGCTCTTAGTTGCTTTATGATTTCACCACCTCGTCCGATAATGCTTCCACTTTTTTTCAGAGGGCAGAGATAACGGTATACAGTATCTTCTGGTCCAATGGCATGTGATTCTCGTTCATCTTCGGGGTTTCTCCTCTTACCTCCTCCATTGCTAAGAGAACGCTCAGGTTGATAATAGGATCTCTTCCCATAGTCGTTTGTCTGGCCCGCCATGAATAGAAATGGCTATGACAGGCAGTACTGTAACAAAATCATAAAAAGTTAAGCTTCACAGTTCACACAAAGAGTACCTGACAATGACATGTAATACATGAGACTATATGCTGTGTTGTGATTAAAACAATCTAAAACATGTTTTGACCGAGGATTATATGTTACCAAGGTAAAGGGATTCAATGTTATTTAGTGTGAAGTATCTATTACTGGTTTATGAAAGCAAAGATATACACAAACAACTACATATAGAAGCTACTGGATTTAAATGTTGTGTCCATCAAAAAGACAGCCAGAGGTCTTTCTGGGAGCAGTCCCTTTACCCTCGGGTAGGGGTGTGACTGTCTACATCTCACCTCCCCGATACCTTACTCCGGCAGGATTCGGTATTGTTGTTGTCCTTCAAAAAGACAAACAATTCTTATGAAATAGACTGCACCCATGGTAAAGAGGGTGTTTGGGACTGCCTATTAAAACTGTGTATGCTTTTAGCAAATAATTATATAAGCAACTCGTATAATCAGTTAACTAGGTTTGGATAAGCAATCACAAACACCTTTAAAAGAGCTTATCTGGTGCCTAAGTTCCTAACACCCCCTATATAGTTTTTCATTTTTGTTGTGCCATCATATTTTAACAAAAGCAACACGTAGTTCACGTTCACCTAATGGGCCCTATATGTTTCAGACTGCATCTTCTATAGACACTTTCGCTGACTGTGATGCCCCCAAAACTACATCCCAAGTGTCTTTATTTTGTTTATGTGTACATATAGCTAATGAACGAAAAAAGAGGAGAAATTCCCAGCTAAGTACAAAAGATAATCACGACGCGCTCCGACTGTTTAAGCCACACATGGCCCTTTTTTGTAATATGATTACTAGTTTTATATAAAAGGGGCATCGGGTACCGATTACAAAAGATTAACTTTGCAGCTAAGTAAAGCAGTCTTAGCCAAATTAAATAAAATAACAGATATTTTAGTATAAAGGGATGTGAATGTATCTCTTTTTCAATAAAGGGACAGCTTGTAAATCATGATATATGTCGAAACTTAAAGACATCAAATACTCATTGAATTCAATAATTTATCAACCATATAAATATTTAAACATCCTCTCACGATAATAATAAAACCAGTTAAACCAACATGAAACTTTATAGAAATATCGGTGTTGATAACAAAATTCATACAAGAAAGTACTAGGGTGTTTCGAGATAGCTTGTATAAGCGTTTATATGTCTCGAGATAGCTTATTTAATCGTTTATTCCTGTTGTTTGAGTTACCTTATATATAAAGAGCTTATGAACCAAATATACCCTTTTTTAATTAACTTCATCCACAATGGCTTATTACGCACTAGACCCAAAACAGCCTATTGTGTTCCATACAGCAATAAGATAATAAGCTTTTAAAAAGATAAATCAGTTTTGCCTATTTGAGTTAAATTTTGGGTTAGACTATTTATAAATAAATACTTATGAACCAAATATACCCTTTTTAAATAAGCTCATCCACAATGGCTTTTAAAAAAGAGATTATTTGACAAAATAAACTACCCAAAACAGCTTATTGAGTTCCATAGTGCTGCTTCAACAAAACTTATCCAAACACACCCCGAACATTTATATGTAACCTTTCACACAGAAACAACTAATAAATCATTAAAGGGTCTTTATTTATGGATCTATTAAAGTTCTTTATAATGATAATAATAAATAAACACCAGACTTTAATGATACAAGGACAGCTATATAATCATAATAAATATGAAGAAAAAAATGAGGGATATAAATCTTACTTGAGTTTTCCGGGGAGGACTGTGGTGAGGTGCAGAAAATAATGGTAAAATAAATTGGATAAATTGAATTGAAGAAGGCCCAAATATTTTAGTACGTCACTCTACGTTTTTATTGCACGTGGCTTTCATATACTATTGTTTTATGACAAAATAAACCTTATGAATTCTCCAAACTGTTTAAATCGGCCTCGAAACTTAGACGAGTACCGGGTGACTTTTAAGTTTTAATTACTTATGACTCATTTTTCTTATGACTTATTTTTTTTATGAACGATTGGACCGATCAACTCAACGTTTTATGATGTAATAGTGATGTCATCTTGATAACTAATTTCTCAATTCCAAATTAAACTTGTACTTAGAGCATCTCCGATGCTAAAAAGTCTTAATAACTTTTAGCATTTAATGTATTTATTGCAAAACACATTGAATGAGTATAGCTTTTACAAATGACTTGTTGTTTAACAAGTCATTGTAAAAAGCTTTTAATGCAATGGTAAAAAAACCCCTCTAAAAGCTTTTTGAAATAGTAAAAAGCCATTCTTTGTTTTACCCATCGGAGATGCTCTTATTTTTTTATGGGCCAATTTCATATTTCCCCTCTTTAAAAATAGAATTTTCATATATATCCAAGCATGCTTTAAAAACATTGTACATTATGCATTCATGGATTGCACTTTGGGTATATATGAAATTAATGTTAAAAGTAGGGTGATATATGAAATTAATCCTTCTTTTATTAATACGAGGGTTGTCATCCGCGCGTTGCCGCGGAGCGCACGGGATTATTTTTGCAACGAACCGATAACGTCAAGTATTATTTTTCAGCGATTGGGACTCACCTTGCAACGAACTGATAACCCTAAAGACTATTTCCGTAAACATTTTAAAATATATATTAAACTTCAACATTTTTTATAAAATCGAACGCATGTCAGAACCATTGCAATATTGGGCTCGTTTTGTTCGCAATTCGACGATCTTTTCAGCGATATTTTTTTCTGAATGAAACGATACATATGCGCTCCGTAATTGACGAATAATAGTTTGTTTTATTGAAAAGTCGTAAATAGGTGAAAGTTGATGGTACGCTTTGAAAATTGAATTTTAAAAATATGGAAAAAAAGTAAATAGGTTAAAGTTCAGGGTGCGTTTTAGAAATTCGGTTTTTTAAATATATATTAAACTTCAACACTTTTTATAAAATCGTACGCATGTCAGAAGCATTGCAATATTGGGTTTGTTTTGTTCGCAATTCGATGATCTTTTCAGTGACATATTTTTTTCTGAATAAATCGATAGATATGCGCTCCATATTTGATAAATAAAGTTTGTTATATTAAAAAGTCGTAAATAAGTTAAAGTGTATGGTGTGTTTTGAATATTTTATTCAACTTACTATTCATCCATTTCTGATGTTTAATCGTAAGGAGGTTTGTCATCCGCGCGCTGCCGCGGAGCGCGCGAGACTATATTTGCAACGGATCGATAACGTCAAGTACTATTTTTCAGCGATTGGGCCTAACCTTGCAACGAACTGATAACCCTAAATACTATTTCCGTAAACATTTTAAAATATATATTAGACTTCAACATTTTGTATAAAATCGTACGCATGTCAAAACCATTGCAATATTGAGCTCGTTTTGTTCGCAATTCGACAATCTTTTCAATGACATTTTTTTCCGAATGAATCGGTAGATATGCGCTCCATATTTGTTAAATAAAGTTTGTTATATAAAAAAGTCATACATAGGTTAAAGTTCAGGGTGCGTTTTGAAAATATGTAAAAAAAACAATTTTACCTCGTGAGTCGTGTGTGAGGGAATTTTTTCTTCCAACGAAGGGGGCACTGTGCCCTGCTCTTTTATATAAGCGAGGTTCGTCACTTGCGCGCTGCCGCGGAGCGCGCGGGACTATTTTCTCAACGGCATGATAACACCAAATACTATTTGTCAGTCGTTGGGGCTCACCTTGCAACGAACCGATAACCTCAAAGACTATTTCCGTAAATATTTAAATATATATTAAACGTCAACATTGTTTATAAAATCGTCGGCATGTCAAAAGCATTGCAATATTCGGCTCATTTTCTTCGCAGTTCGACGATCTTTTCGACGACATTTTTTTCTCTCGAATGAATCGATAGATACGCGCTCCATATTTAATAAATAAAGTTTTTTATAAAAAATGTGTAAATAGGTTAAAGTTCAGGGTGTATTTTGAAAATTCTTTTATTTTTTTTATTTTTTTTACATCACTGGTGGGGTCATATGAATTTTTTATTCAACTTGAATTCTTTAATCACCAATGCACGCTTCATCAGAAATTGAGGTCATATGAATTTTTTATTCACCAATGCACGCTTCCCGATTTCTAATGTTTTATATAAGCGAGGGTAGTAACCCGCGTGCTGCCGCGGAGTGTGCGATACTATTTTTGCAACAGATCGATAATGTGAAGTACTATTTTTCTGTCGTTGGGTTCACGTTGCAACGAACCGATAACCTCAAATACTATTTCCATAAGTTTCTTAAAAATATATATTAAACTTCAACATTTTTTTATAAAATCGTAAGTATGTCAGAAACATTGCAATATTGGGCTCGTTTTGTTCGCAATTCGACGATCTTTTCAATGACATTTTTTTCCCGAATGAATCGATAGATGTACGTCTTATACTTGATAAATAAAGTTTGTTATATAAAATGGTTGTAAATAGGTAAAAGTTCAAGGTCAATTTTGTAAATTTAATATACTTGAGGTGTGTTTTGTAAATAATTATTTTTAACATTGAAAGTCGTGCACATTAGAATTTTTTATTCAGAAATTTCTGCTCTTTAATATATATAATTTTGGATTAATTTTATATATCATCAAATTTTAATAATTAATTTCATATATACTTAAAATGCAATCATTGAATGCAGAATTTATAATGATTTTAAAACACGTTTTGGTAAATATAAAACTTTTAATTTTAAGAAGAAGAGATATTAAATTGCTCCTAATTTTTTCTATAGGTGGAATATATTACTCCCGTCATTGTTAAAAATAACATCAACTGAGGAGCACCTTAGCAAAACAATATACTTAATATGTTGCTACAGTAATTTATGTCTTAGTGAACAATGTTTTCTTTCTTTCTTTTTTTGGAACGGCGAGTTAGTATAGTTACTAAGTTAGTTATTCGATTCCACAGTACTTACCCAGAAGGTAGTCTCTGCCAGCCTCGAATAATAATTAGTGATTCGATTCCACAATACATACCTATAAGGTAGTCCATTCCAGCCTCGAATCGACGCATCTATGGGGTAGAACCCAACAGATTCCCACCTTGAAGGAAAACCCCCACGGAGAGACTCGAACCTGAGACCTCTCGCATGTGGTAATAACCTCCCCAATGACACCTTTAGTGGCCAACTGAGCTAGCCCAGTTGGTTAGTAAACAATGTTTTCTATCGTACCTTTATTAAAATATACTCACAAACACATTCACCCACCACAAACACATACCCCGGTTACATACCAGATCTCAGTCACCTCTCTATCTCTCTTACTCTCTCTTTAAAAATAAAACCACTCATGATTCATCTATCTCCCTCTCCCTCTCCCTCTTACTCTCTATTTCTCTCTCTTTCCCCTATATCTCTCTCTTTCTCCCTCTCTCTCCATCTCCTTTTCCCTATCCCTCTCTCTCTCCTCTTCTCATGTCTCCTCTCCCTTCCTCCTCTCTCATTCTCTATCACCTCCTCTCTCGCTCTATCCATCTCAACTTTTCCCTCTCGTTTCTCGTGCAGGATCTCTAGATGGCGTAGCATGGGCACGCAGCTATATCTGTGAGGTTTAGGGGGTTGGTCTATGGTATCGTAGAGGGGGTAGAAGGTCTAGTCACGAGCCTGGGGTCCACAGTTAGCAGGTGGAGACAGAGATATTAGTTGGTTTCGTGTAGAGGAGGGAGAGCGGGTGAGGGTGAGGGGAGGCGTCAGAAACATACATACACATTACCAAGAAGCAATCTACATCTGTAACTCAATCAAGCATCTTACACGCGTGCTCACACAAGTGAAAAACATCTACTATAGTTAAACACGCCAAATTGAGCGTGTAGAGCGCTACAAACGCTCAATTGCAATGCAAAGGAGTCGGCGGGTTCCACTAGGTCGACTAGTAGGTGTGGGTGCGAATACCGAGAAGGGAAGATATCAACACACATCCGATTAGCCCCCCCACCGCGCCGAGCCATGTATGTCAGTTAGGTGAGACGGTATGAGAACGGGGCGGCGACTCTTTTTCTGTATACATCGCAATACCTTATACACACAAGAGATGCCATTGAAACTCTGATCAACATCTAAGAGAGAGGGTCATTTAAGGTGATGTGATTCCTCTGTGGATGAGAAGGTGGCTATAAAATAGTGGTGATGCCAATTAACGTATACTTGCTTTATCTACTCATCACTGACACACACACGAACATGAAATACTTCACGCGAAGACTATTTCCGTTAGTAGAAGCACATTTCAGTGTAGGTGTGGACCTACCCAAAAAAATTGGTGGGTGAGGTCAGGAAAGAGAGGTAATGGTATAAGGAGTGGGCCAGAGATACATCTCTATCTAAATTGTCGACTGCGCGAACAAAGCAAGTGACTTTTATTGCACTTCATCCCAGGGGAAAACTTTCATTCTCAGCAACACACAGAAACACGACATCACCCAGAAAAGGCGAAACTAAGCCTAAACAATTTGGGGCGGCAGTAGGGGGACATGGGGGGGGGGAAAATCAGAAATAATCACATGCAGACTAAACACTTCCATAGAAGTCAGAGCAATCAATTAGACGCCTAGAAGCAATGTACAAAGAGAAAAATAGGCGATGGGGTCACCATCCTATTATAAGACATACACTTCAGAGAAGTCTAATCATGTGGATAATGTATCGTCAGCCAGGGGAGGATCGGTAGATCAAGTTAAGTTCCGTTCAATATAGGTCGGTGTTGTTTTATTATGGAAGCGATGGTGATATTAGAAGTCTAACAAGATAACATTAAGCTTAGGCGTTAATGAGTGTGGGACATGTTGTGACTTGACTTGGAGAAATAAGATGAAGGACACAGAATGTCATTACATATGAGAGAGAAAGACTATCTGTAGAGATGGATATATGGATGAAATAGGGAGTATAAGGGATAGAGGTTAGAAGATAAAAGTAGATGATGAGAGATGAGATTATATATGGAAAATAGAGAGAAAGAGAGAGAAGGTAGAGAAAATGTAGAGAGAGAAGAGAATACGAATAGACAAGAAAGAATTTAAAACAAACTAAGATAGCAATTCTCAATAACACCTCTCCTCCTCTTCCTCCCCACAAAATAACATCAAAAAGGATCCACACGCACATTCTATCGCTCCAAAATACTTCTCGACTTCCAATCTCTCTCTCTCTAACACCATCCCACCCCCCTCTCCCTCTCCCCATCTCTCGTCAACCCCCAGCCCTCTCGATTCTAGGCATCGTCTCCCACCCCCCCCCCACCCCCTCCCCCCATCATCCTTCTCATCACCTCTACTCTCCATCATCCTCATCAACCCTGCACTCGCCTCTCTCCCTCCTCAACTCGACCTCTCGTCTCTCTATACTCTCTTATCTCTCTACTCTCCTATATCACAAGGTCCCATTCCACTTTCATCCTCTCTCCTTCTCTCTCTCTCACTCCCATCCTTCTCTCTCTCCATTCTCTCTCTCTCTCATTCGTCTCCCAACTCAACCAAGCTCTCTCTCTCTCCAAAACTCATTCTCTCTCTCCCGCCTTACTTGTAATTTTAGAAATTAGAGTCGTCATCTCCCACTCCCCTCTCTCTCTCTCAGTCTCTCATCTCGTCCCTCTCTACCTCCTCTCTCTCTCTCCCTCACTCTTGTCTTTCTCGTCATTTTTCTATGCCATCTCTTTCTCCCTCTCTCCCGTTGCCTCCTCTTTCCCTCCCTCTCCTCGCTCTCCATCCCTCGCTCTCTAACTCTCTCCTCCCTGACCCTCTCACCTCCCTCCCTCTCCCCCTCCCTCCTCCCTTCCCTCTCTCATCCATCCTTCTCCCCCAATCTCTCCCTCCCCCCTCCCGTCCCTCCCCATCCCATCATCCCACCTCCCAAATTACCCATGTATATCTCCCTATAAGACTTTGTAGTGGGAAATTCCCATCCCCTGTCGTTTTATCCCTCTCTCTCCCCTTCCACTCTCTCCCACCCTCGTCTCCCCTTCCTTCCCCTCTCTCTCCATCCCCCTCTCCCTCATCTCATGTCTCTACTCGTCCACCCATTACTAACTACTCCATCTCTTTCCTCGGCGTCCGATTCTCTTAAAATTCTCCGTCGTACCTCCTCCGAAGCTCCTCCTCATGACTCCTCGCTAATTCGTGACTCTCTCTTTCTCCCTGTCCCTGCCTTTCACTTTTCCCCCCCCTCCTTCTCTACATTCACCTCTCTCACTCTCTCTCCCTCCCTCCCTCTCTCTCCCCTCCCTCTCTCTCCCCCCCTTTCTCTTCTCCCTCTCCCTCCCCTCTCTCCCTCCCTCGTACTCCCACTTGCCCATCCCCCTTCCTTTGCCCCCCCACCTCCCGCTCCCCTACGCCCTCCTCCCCCCCTCGCCACACATCCCTCTTACTCTACTCTCTCACCTCTCCCTCCTCGACATCTCCCTCTCTCTCTCTCCCTCCCCCCTCTCTCTCCAAAGCCCTCACCCCTCTCCTCACCTCTCCCGCTCTCTCTCCTCCCCCCCCCCTCTCTCTCTCCCTCCCTCCCCCTCCCCCTCCCTCCCCCTCCCTCCCTCCCTCCCTCTCCCTCCCTCTCTCTCTCCCTCCCTCCCCTCTCTCTCTCTCTCTCTCTCCCTCTCTCTCTCTATCTCTCCGTCTTCAATCGGCCTCACCCGGTCCCTCCTCTTCTCTTCCCACCTTCTTTCTCTCTCTCTCTCACTCTCCCCTCTCTCTCTCGCTCACCGCCCTCCCCCCCTATCCCTCCCTCCTCCCCTCTCTCTCTCATCCCATCTCTCTATCAAACCGTCTCTTCTCCTCTCCAAGATACTCAGACTCAAGTCCGTTACTCCTCCCTCTCAGAGTACACTCCTAACAGAGCTTCGAATTCATCCTCTCTCAGAACCCAATCTTCCTCTCGAAAGCATCACCTATCGACTCTATCCAATTCTCTCACCTCTCATCGAATTTCTCCGTCTCTCTCTCTCTCCCCCTTCTCAATCGCACTCTCTCCACACCTCAACTCCTCTCGCACTCCTCCCCGCTAATCGTCATTACCAACCCTCCTCACCTTAACTCATCGCCTCTCTCACTCAACAACAACCGTCTTCGGTCATCACATCGCCGTACTCCTCTCTCTCTCCTTTATTTTTCTCCTCTCACAACGTCTCTCCTCTCTCCCTCTCCCCCCTCCCCCCTCCATCACCTCCCTCTCTCTCTCTCTCTCTCTCCATGGTGGTTTCGTTTGGTTCTTGTGGTTGACGATATCATAAGCTGAGTATGTGTTGATAGGTTGTTTGGTTGGATCCACGGTGTCATGAGCTGACTTTGTAATGATTTAAATTATAATCGTCTACAAACATAAAGGAAGGTAAAATTGTTTATACAAAAGTCAAAAGACTAAATTTTCAAATTAGGGTTTTGTTTCAATTTGGGGGTTTTGTTGATTTTATTTTTGTTTATAGATTTTATTCGTTTTTATAAACTTTAGATTTTTTGTAGTTCGTAAATTACTGAAATTGGATATTTAAATTTAAGGGTTGGTTATAATTTGTGGGTTTTGTTGGAATTAGGGGTTGGTTATAATACATTTGTAAGTGGGTGTTTGGCACATGTTTTATAACACCCGGTGTTTTAGGGTCATTTACGACGTCAATATATTCACTATTTATTTTTAGTATTGTACGCGTTTGCTTTTAAATCGTAATCGTTAAGTTAAATCGCGTAAGCTAAAAATTATCATTCAATGTAAACGGGCATCAAACAATTAAATGTTTACATCAAGCAAGTGTTAAATAATTATTTTGAGTATAATTATTAACTTTATTCATTTTATTTTTATTAGTTACGTAAAGTGTTTACGTTTCGCGATAAAATGCGTTTAGGCATTCCCGGAAGTATCAATACCTATCTATACTCAACCAAATACCCACAATTATACTCAATACTTAAAAATTACAAAATATCATCACTTATATGCATATATGGCCGGATATAAAGAGATGAAACACAAAAGATATTTATCAAACTTGACTTTGTAATATAACGCATGTTATATAATCTTACAAGCAATTTCCTACCAACTAGTCTTACACTTCCATACATTAGTATCCTACACATTTTAGAAGTAAAACGACATCGTTTATATCCTCCCGCCACTGTTCATTTTAAGCACTGTGCTTGGCCCAGCCCAAAACTCATAACCCAGCCCACTTTCATGGCCCATATGTTGTGGGTTTGTCTTTCGTGCAAAAAAAACAACAAGAAGATGGCCACAAAAAATGATTTTTCCTGTTCATCGGCCTAGCAAAAAAAAAGAGCTTTACATCATCAATCAACAGCTTCACATCAACACAAATCCAACAATCTATATCCTATACCGATCGTCACATCTCAACAACCGACTCCTCCAAATTCATTATACCTCAACAAGACCCGAAAATAACAAAACAAAAATATCTCAGCTTTCTCTTCTTTCATGTTGTGCATTAACATCATCGATCTATAAGAAGCTGTGCTTCTTGATTGATTTTCAAATACCTTAAAGCAAGAACAAAACAACCATGTTTCATTCTTACTTTGGTTTGCTTTAAGAAAACAAATAAAACAATGAACAATCAAGTCAAACCCTACCCGAGACCCTTCACAGGATCTTGAAGCCACATGTCTTCTGAGTTCTTCGTCGATTAATGCAACATTTATAAAGGGTGTTTGTGACTCACGGTTGAGATATATAAGAAAGAATTACAA
>BQNB010083556.1:0-17886 GCA_026074375.1 Tanacetum coccineum | reverse complement strand
TCTTGGTATGAATCGGAAAGCCTCGTTTCCCGGCTTGGTCGTTGTATGCATCAAGAATTTTGTACCAAAACGTATCATTTTTTTATCCGAACCGATTCGTGGACCCTCGAAAATTTGTATAAAACATTCCGCCAAAAGCGCGAACCTTGACGGTCTTGGCTTGTGGTTTCGGGTCAACATTTCTTGTCGCTATTTTTTTACACGTTTCCCACGTGAACCGGGCTTCTTAGACGACGGAGTCGGGATCGTCTCATCTTCTTCTTCTTGTTGTGTTTCGGCTTCGGATTGTTGTTGGGAATTACCGGATTGTTGTTGATTAATATTGGTATTAAACATTTGTTGTTGTAGTTGCCATTGTTGAAAGAGAATTTGGTGATCGGGATTAACACGGATGGAGACAAGCATTGACACGGATGGACTGGGCAAGGGGTTCAAGTTGAAGCTAGTGAGTTTCTTCTACATGTTGAAACGGACGAGATCGGGTTGTGTTTCATGCTGCGTGGTTAAGGAAGTTTGTAGTCTTATTTTTCGATGGTGGGATGTCCCTGTGGGTGTGTTCGATTCGTATGATGGATGGCTTAGCTGGATAGTAAGTCTTCGTATGCCCCATAAAAGCAAATTGCTCATTGAAGGTGTTTTTTACGTCTTGTGGTGGTTTTTTTGGAATTTCCGTAACAAGATCATTTTCGAGGCCAAGGCTCCCCTTAAGGCGTCTTTATTTGAAAACATTGTTTGTAAGTCGTATGTTTGGTGTAGGCATAGATGTACAGTGTCGTTCTCATGGAACGATTGGCTTAAAAACCCGAATCTCATTATCTTGTAATCTAGCTCCTTGCTAGTTTTTATTAATAATATCGGTTGTTCAAAAAAAAAACTGCACCGACCAAATGAAAACAACGTCGTTCCAGTCTTAAATGACTTCGTATAGCCCAAACACACTCACAACCGATTCAGGCCCAACATAAATTGAGGTCGGTTTTGCACCCTTAAAACGTTGTCATTTGCTTCGTTATTGCATATAAGGGTAATGAGAGAAAGAAATTGAAAATGTGATAAAAACGAGCCCACTACAAAGGCAGCCCAACAGCCGCTCAGGCCCAAGCGCACCATTAAGAAGCCTGTCCGCTACTTGGAATAGAGCCAAGTCAAAGCAGTTACCAGTTGTTTACCATTTCTCCTCAAGTTAAGCATGCATGCACATAGAAGTAGGAAGCATATTGGCATTCACCCCATGATCTCTTTTGTGTTTCACGTCCCCTTAGACTAGGCTGCATTTTCTCTTTCTCATTAGTATTTAAATGCATTGTATTTGGATTATGAAATATACCAGAAAATTGCTCCAAAGTGTTCTTTCTCTTCTTAGCTTCTTGGGAGACTAACCCATCTCAAATCGGGTCCTATCAGATTGTGTAATGGGTTTTTGTTGACATGCAATTGCAGCTACGGCAGGGGGTTGAGTACAACAAACTCAATTGCGGCTATGGCGGAAGTAATTGGATTGGCTGGGAAGGGTGAGTGCTATATTTCTGGAATTCGTTTCAACTACTTGTTGGTTTGGCAAATATTTTTTAGCCCATTTTTCCAGCTTATTTTCCATTTTTATGATATATAAGTAGATTAAAATTCGCTCATAAGTCCCAAAATAAGCTTAAACAAACACCCACTAAGAGTTATGCGTTGTTTGTGATATGAATATCTGATAACTTCACTATTCGTATAGTTTATTAACTTCAGCTTTTGGCTTATTTAAACGAAAATAAAATTTATGACTTTTAATGTTATCAAGTGTTTAATAAGACACCTGAAGGTTAAGAGTAGGAGCCCTTTTTTTCCGCGAAGGAGGGCTTTTTAGTTTATGGTTTATTAGCTTAAGTTACTATTGTTGATTATCTCTAAAAAAGTGAGCATACTGTCCTTTTCAGTTTCAAACAAGCTCATGAACCCTTAATATAAGCTAATGCAAACAAATTAAGGTCTTTTATGATGAATGTAGAATGTCGCAAGTTTTGTTATCATGTAACAGAATTAACTAATGTAGCGCATTGTGTAATGCGATATTGTATCTGATATTACATTTTTTTTGGATTGGTAGGTTAATAATAGAGCTGTGTCAATTGATATTCTGAGGACTAAGCGAGTATGGAACAACGGCTGTACGAGCTTACGAGGTCAGCAACGATGCAAAAGATGTCAGTTTTCACTCGCGCATATATGTTGTTACAAGTGTGAGTGTTTGCTGAGTTGGTTATGTTATAAGGTGTAGTTAATTTACATACAAATTGGATAATTCAAGTAATGTTAACCTGCTCGATACATATAATAAGAATACAACTATTTGAACTTATATAGTTTTAAAAAAGCGTTTGTTGATTTTCATTTTCTTATTTCCTCTGTGCAGGCACTGAAGCCACTATACTCCTCGGGATGCTGCCCTTGCAGCGGAATGGAACGTAAACTTAGCAGAGTATGAGAAGAAGTATGGTAGAAAATTCTCAAAGGCATGTTACCTTATTTTTTTAAACGACAATTATATGTATTTTATTGCATTATGGTTTACATAAGGTGTCTTTGCTATAATAATTATATACGACAACATTGGTTTTTACATAAATATTCCGGTATGTATTAGTGTGTGAAACTAATGTGAATTGGATAGTTATTGTGCAGTAATATCACATAACTGATAATATAAGATAACCTCACCCAAAATGCAATCCCAATCGCCCTTTAAAATGTTTTTTCATACCCAAACAGCAGAAAGTGATTCAAATGCAACGGAAAACAACCTGATATAGACTCGGTTCTCAAATGGTTACTGACGCTTAGGATCGTGACGATTCAGAATGCATATTTTTAGATGAAATGTAGATTATTACGTCCATTGCTGCTTTAGGACCATCATGTTAAAATTATATACATAGTTGTTGAGAATAGAAAATTGCCACTATACACTTCAGGACAACTATTATGTTTAATCCGCCATTTTTCTGACGGTTAGATGTAAGCTTTTGTGTCTATGGACTGTGTTCTCATCTCACATGGGCTTTTTGCAGGTTGTCACTAAGAAAAGGGATTGTGAAAATGTGAATCATTACTAAGCCGTGAAAATTAGTATGCGTACGACATTGTATTGGTGACTGCAAGAAGGTACCATATTGATTTTGTTCTGTATTAGCTGCATAAACTAGAGGAACACTTGCGACACCAAATGGTTAAGTAATGACACCTTTTGAACGTCGCCAAATGTGTAGGGCAAGTCTAATATGCATCATCGCTTTATGAATATGCTATTTCACTTCTAAACGGAAATGTAGGTTGTAATAACCTGTATAGATGTATGTCCAAACACCCCCTTATTCGTAATAACCAAATTATATTTACAATCCCGTGCAAGATTTCTTTAGTTTTGGACTCCGGAGGCTAACTCTTTGTAAAATTAATTGCAGATCCGGTGATCGTCACAGGAGTTTTGTCAGCTAAATGCCCTCCAGATTTGAAAGATGTTCGTTGTGACCTTGAGCCTGTATTGGTGGCTAACTATGTGAGGTATTTTGTAGCTTACTCTTATCTCTCAAATGATCTATAATGAGCACAAATGCAATTGAGCAAGAATTTTTTCAGAATACCTCATACCATTGCATTTATTAAAAAGTACTACGATATGTAAGGCAAAATAAATTGTATCTTCCGACGTTCAGAAGCACATTAATTTTGATTGAATATAACAATTGTACTTATATATTAATGTTGCTTTCCATTCTCCGCAGCAGTGAGATTATCAAAAAAAATTCAGAAACACAAAAGAGATCAACTTTGGCGCAAAAGAAACAGACGACACATTGTGGAAATGCTTGCCAAGGTAGTACCTATATTACAACTTCCTTTTAAAGCTTACAGAAGCACGACCAACAGAGATCCTTGGTTTCATTGGTATCATTTTACAGGTCATTGGTACCGACAGTGGCTGGCAACCAGTCTCACTAAGAGAGATCATAACCACTACTGCATAACCAAATGAACGTGCGGGAATCGGTTATAATAAGATGTTCCATTATTGCTTTTTTTATTGATTAGCGAATTGCGAACGTAGCTAGAAATCAACTACCTCTAACGTAATCCTAAACGCCCTTTTTAATAAGCGATCCCAAGGAGCTATTGGCAGGTAGATTTCTATAACTTTTATTCATTGCTGTACATCTTTTAAAATTTTAAATAGTAACACAACGTTGATGTATGATCTTTAAATGATAACAGGTTAGCCCAGATCTACATGGAGATAATAATATGAGGTTCTTCACATATTGGACTGTAAGTTCACCTAATTTCATGTTAATTCATCAAGTTAAAAACTTTACGGACAATATGAATATGGTCGAAAAGAGTCTTTTAACCGAGAATGTGATTGCGATGTTTATTTCAAATGATTAATGCGGTTTGACGATGCATACGTTATATGACAAACAATAGTCATGATTTTGTATATCAAGTATACCTGTTTAACTATAGCAACTTCATATTATTGATTATTTGACTATGATTCTTCATACTGCAATAATTATATTAAAAACATATCTCCAAAATGGACACTATTGCTTACTCCAATGGAAAGTTATCTACATAATCACAAAATATTGGTAACTTTCGTTTTCTTTTCGTTTTTGTTGTTAATATTCTATATACATTTTGGTCACTTTTACACAGAGGAAAATTCTTGAATTATGCTTATATTTGTGTTACTTTCTGACGTAAGCATCTTCATATTCCCCATGTAGATTCAACAACACAAGACCGTCAGTTCTAGATGGTTTGAAACCAGTAACCAGTTCATAGCAAGCCAAATCTTATGTCTTATCGAAGTTTGCAAATGTTGTCGTACTACCTTTAATTTTATATTCACCTGAGACTAAATTTTTTGTTTAAATTTTATTTTCACCTGACTAAATTTTTTGTTTAATAGATGTGGATTGTGTTTACGTAGTTATAAATGATCCAAGTTTATTTTCTTTCAGAAATGGTTGCTCATACAAGCTAGCTCCCGCCGCAACGCGCGGGTCATATTCCAACTCGTTATACATCACGTTTGTCAAAACACAATCTTTTTAGAATAACACAATCTTTTTAGAATATCATTGCACCAAATATATTTTGCTCCAACGTGCACACCAAATATTTACACCAAAAATTGAATTACCCTTAATTAATACACAATAAGATAACATATCAAACACACCAGATATCTACACCAAAATTTCAATTATCTTGTAATACTACCAAAGACAACACAAAGTACCAACAACTAGGGATGGCAATAAAACCCGTACCCGATGGGACCCGATATTCAAACCCGTTTTGACCGGGGAATCCCGAGTTGACCGGGGATGGGGACGGGGATGGGGAATCCCCGATATTAAAAACGGGGATGGGGGCGGGGATGGTAATACCTCTTGATACCCGTACCCGTACCCGAACCCATACCCGAAAAGCATTAAGTTCAAATACCACTTATATTAGAGGCCTAATAATTTATTTGATATTATTTCGTACCAAACTTTTCAATCTTCCAGCGTTCTACCTATCATATATAAATCAAAAATAAAAACCTTAGCCTTTCGAAACACAATTGCTAATGCTAATCACTTATTTTTTTTGAATTCTTGATGCATGTATGAAGGATGCAAAATTATTTATGAAGATGTGTATCTTTAATTTCTTAATTCATATATTATATTTTAATGCTTATTATACTTTGTTGGATGTTACGGTAGCTAAATGCAAAAATATATGAAGTTGGATAATTACAAAAGACTTCATTATACATGCGAAAAAAATTCCCGATTCCCCGATGAGGATCCCCGTCCCCGATGGGGATGGGGATGAGATTGAAATTTTTATCCCTGCCGGGGATGGGGATGGATATTGAGATTGGGGATGGGAATGGGAAACATGATCCCCGAAATTCCCCGACCCATTGCCATCCCTACCAACAACACAAGGCATTCTAGACATAGAAAATTACTCTAAGCAAAGAGAAATAAAGTGTTCTGCCGAATCATTTAAAGTCTTGAATTGAATTATAATCTATTATGATATATACTAAAATGCAAAACAAAAACGACTAACACATGTGTCGTTTTATAGTTGGGCTAACTTAAGCCTGATGAGGTTGGCTCAGGTCCTTTTTTTATTTTTTTTTAAAATTCGACCTCTCATCTGCTTCCATATCACTCTAGAAGTCTCATCCTCCTCATCTCCACCTCCGACCTAAATCATACTAGTTGTATACTATCTTAAAGAGCGTTACGGATAACGACAAAAGCCCATACTTACACCTGTGGGCAACTTTTGTTTGTGTAGTGGGCTTTAGATATCCTAGGTTCTTATTTATGCACCTTCTAACTTTAATTATACACGCTGTCGTTTTAAAATTGGACCCCGACAAACTTTGCCCAAAAAGGAGGGAAATTGTTTTAGTTAAAATAACTTTTTACAAAAGAGCCTCAATTTTTTATTATTTACGACTTTTTATATACAAAAATTTATTTATCAAATATCTAATAAATATGTAGCGATTTTTAAATGAAAAGTATACCGACATAAAAGCCTCTGGATTACGAATAAAACGAGCTCAATATTGATATGCTTCAGACGTGCGTATGATTTTATAAAAAAATATTGAAGTTTAATATATGTTAATAGAAAAGAAATAAAAAATTGTCAAAACACACCCTTAACCCATAATAATTTTTAAAAATACCTTTAATTATTTCAATTTTCTTAAAATTAATTAAAGTAATTTTTATTTATAATTTTATTGTTACGGTGACGTTTTAACGTTTGCCAGGAATTACAGCGCAAATCGAGTACTTCTTCATTTACCAATCCTAGATAATTCAATTACTAATTATCTTTGAAAAACAAATAAAAATTGTCCCGCAGCAACGCGCGGACACTGTTCTTTCTCGTTACATAACATCTTTTATTAACCTTTTCAATTTTAGTATAAGCATCTATAATGAAGTGGGACTGAAAACAGATACGCCGTCGTTTCGGCATGCCGAAAACAACGGCCCAACGACCCAAAATGAAGGAATGGATTGGCACACTTTAATTTTTGATTGACACACTCCAATGTACAATCTGTTAAAGCACAATGGATACACTGTACAACCATTCGATGCACAGCTTTGAGTGTCCCAATTAAATTCTAAAGTGTGCAAATTATTGCCTCAAATGAAGGGAAAAGGAATTTTTAGCCGGCCCAAAATAAAAATTAAAAAAACTCTACCAGGTCCAATAAAGAGAAAAAAAAGAAAATTTACACAACGGACCCTCAACTTTTAACTATTTACGATTTTTTTATATAATAAACTTTATTTATTAAATATATATAACACATTTGTACCGATTCATTCAGATCAAAAAATACCCGCGAATTTTTTTTTGAATTGCGAACAAAACGAGCTCAATATTGCAATGCTTCTGATATATGCACGATTTTATAAAAAAATTTAGGAGTTTAATATAAATAGGAAAAAAAAAGTTTACAAAACGTACCCTCAACTTTTAATTATTTATGACTTTTTATATAAAAAATTTTATTTATCAAATATATAACACATATCTACCGATTAATTCAGATAAAAAAATACCTGCAAAAAGATCTTAGAATTGCGAACAAAACGAGCCCAATATTGCAATGCTTCTGACATACGTACGATTTTATAAAAAATGTTGAAGTTTAATATTCCGTAATTGTTAAAAAAAAATGTTAGTGAAATAAAAAACATGTGTTCCATACAAGTCAGGCCCGCCGCAACACGTGGACATACTTTCGCTCAATAGTCATTCGAAACATATTCGCGAAAAATTATGCCATGCGCCAACGCGCGGGCTATGTAATAAAATCGCACTAAAACAAGCCCCGCCGCAACACGCGGAAGGTTCAGCTCTTACGCAATCAAAAACCGCCCTACGCTAAGCAAATTTTTTTTTTTTTTTTAAAAAAAAGAAAAAAGTTAACGCTCCACAGCAACGCGCGGACAATCATGATTTAACATACTAATTATCAAAAGACTATTTCGTCTTTTTCTAGCCCAATGCTTGATATAAGCAATGAAATATATGTGGGAATTGTAACTTACAATGTGGTTGATCCAATTAGCTAAAATGCATCTATAATGTGGTTGATCCAATTTTGAATTACCTAAGATTATGTAGACCGGGAAAAGGCAATTTGTAAACTTTCGCAACAAATAATAGGTACATAAACTATGGATTGGGCTATAAGCTACTGGGCTATCAACAATTTGGTCATGTGCCCCAAAAACATGTAGCCTCTGCCTATCTGATTTTTTATATACTACAAAAACAAGTGATTTTAGTTAGCGGTGTTCATCGGTTCGGTATTCGGGTTATTCGAATTTTTTTTTTGGGTTTTTTTGTTATTTTTTCCGCTATAATCGAAAATCGAGCCGAACGGAAATTATTTTTAACCGAACCAAACCGAAAACCTAATTCTAGTTCGGTTCGGTTTATGGGTCAAAACCGAAAACAGAATTTATACTTGGAATTTGAAACCAAATTAGCCATACACATAAAGATAGACGCCAAAAGACGTAACATAAAGAATTGGAGACACATCATCCATATACATAAAAATTTCTAAAGAAATCACTAACCGTAGCACATGACCCCATTACGGTATGCCAAAATATATGCAAAACGACATACTCGGACAAGTTTTAGACACAAAATACCCCTACATTATAGGACGTAACGGTATGTCAAAATATCTGAAAAATACATAGGGTTCGTTTGTTCTTTCCAATATACTTCTTTTTCACTTTTTCTCCTCTTTTGTCTGCGGGCGCGCAGACATTTCTGTTTGTTTTTTTTCAGACAAAAGTGATAAAAATCACTTCTTTTCTCTTCATTTCTATAGACTCATCTTCCACTTTTTTCCTCTTAGAGGCTTAGGTGTAGTAACGCCGGCAACGGCGTTGGCCGGCGTTGTCCGGCGTTACTACACCGCTAGGCGGCGTTGCCTAACGGCGTTGGGTCCGGCGTTGGCCGGCCCACGCACGTTGGGGTGGATTTTAAAAAAAAAAGAAATTTCATTTACCCCCTCAAACGGCTATATACTAGTTTTAATTTTCCTCCTTATTTTTAAAAAGTTACCAAACACCCCCTAACGGCTAGTTTTATTAAAAAAAAAATTCATTTTACCCCCCTCACACAACTCATTATAAATACTTCAATACCTCTATATTATTTTCTCACAAAAAAAACATACATTTACAACAAAAAACACTACAAACTCTTTCACAATGAATCAAAATCGAACCGTTTTTGATATCGATGAGGAAACCGACGCATTCTATTTACAAAAAGTTGTCGAGTATCACGAATGGCTAATACAACAAGAAGCTCAACCACGATTGACCCGTACACCGATCTTCCGTGACCGTGAAGATGCCGAAAGACGTCTACGGGCCGATTATTTTGATGATCACTGTAAGTATCTTTTATACAATTTTCGGAGAAGATTTCGTATGAGCCGTAAACTTTTTCTAAAAATTGTCAATGGCATTTCAAGTTATACGGCTAATCCTCTCCCACAACATTTTCATTTCTTCACATCTCGACTCGATTGTACGAGTCGAATGAGTATTAGTGCTCTTATGAAGTGCACAGCTGCCATACGCCAAATGGCATACGGCAACACACCCGACGCGTTTGATGAATATTTGCAAATGAGTGAGCATACTGCACGAGATGCTCTATTTTTCTTTAATATGTGCATCATGGAATTGTATATGCCGAAGTATTTAAGAAAGCCAACATTTGAAGACGTTGTAAAAATACAACAAAAGCATAACAATGTTCATGATTTTCCGGGAATACTTAGAAGTATTGATTGTATGCACTGGGAATGGAAAAATTGTCCAGTGTCATGGCAAGGTCAATACGGTAGGGGTGATAAAAAAATACCCTACTATAATGCTTGAAGCTGTAGCTTCGCAAGATTTATGGATTTGACATGCGTTTTATGAGATGGCGGGTGCGGATAACGATATTAATGTTTTAGATAATTCTTCGTTATTCGACGACCTATTAGATGACTATCCCCTGTGGTTCCGTATGTGGTAAACGGAGTTGAGTATCGTAAAGGGTATTACTTGGCCGATGAAATTTACCCAGAGTGGGCAAGTTTCGTCAAATCATTCACGGTTGCAACTGATCCGAAGCATACGTACTTTAAACAGCATCAAGAAAGTGCACGAAAAGATGTCGAACGTGCTTTCGGTGTTCTCCAAGGACGTTGGAGACTTATTCAACAACCGGCCCGTGCATACAAAGTCAACACATTACGTAGAATCATATATGTTGTCATCATAATGCATAACATGATTTTAGAAGATCAAAATATGTCGGTTGTTGACTTGAAACATGTGTATTCTAATCCCGCAAGGTCAATGCAAACAATGTGGATCGATCGATGTGAAACCCAACGTCGTAAAGCAAAATAATTAAGAGACAGAGATACGCATATTAGTCTCCAACAAAACCTTATGAACCATAATTGTTGCTGGAACTGAAGATGGAGCTGTAGATGAAGATGGAGATAAAGATTATTGTTCGTGTATGTACCGGATATGTGTCAGACCGCACTATATCCGCTGGTATCTTGCCCGGACCCCACCTAGGGATAAATAGTAAACGATAGGGATGACGCGAATAAGGACAATGCCCCACAAGTACTATCTCTATTCTAAGTGCGCAGGTAAGGTCGTTATCTCACAGGTATTGTCTTCACCCTAAAGGACGAGCATGACACTTCGTCTAATATGCCGATCTAATGGGCCCCACAATGCGTCAGGCAGCAGGTGTCAAATCAACCATACAGGACGTCATCCATGTACATTCTTGGGGTAGTATAAATACCCCTAACTCATTTATTGTAAAACTAACGAACCCCCTGACACCACACCATTTACACATACATTTTACACACATATCAGCTTTTTACTCTCACACCGGAGCTTGATCCTAGGGTGACACATGGGGCGAGGCTAATGTGTGTTGTCTTTTGTGTGTAGGAAGCTCAAACCACCAACGGCTAGAGGGACCTCCGACGTACCCTAAGGCTAGAGATTAAGATTTTACTTCAACAAATTGGAGCCATCCGTGGGACACAAATTCTAAACTGCCAACAGTTTCGAATGACAGGTCCTACACCCAAACCAATCACACCGCTAAATCACGTTGTGGGAAGCAACAACAACTATGACCACCCACCAAGTTTACAAGACCAAATCCTGAACCACATCTCCTCACTTGAAACCCTCATCAAGCAACACAACGAGAAGGCTGGGACACCGATCACACCCATACACCTGACCTTCGGCGAGGAGGTGGAGGCTAATAAGGGCAAAGACAAAGGAAAGGGACCGAGGGAAGAAGTGGACGAGGACCTCAAGAAGCCATACAAGGAGGTGTTGAAGTCACCGTTCACCAAGCGAATCATTGAATTCTCAACACCAAGTCACCGAATGCCCACTAATTTGAAAATATATGATGGTCCCACTTATCTTGATGATCACATCACTCGTTTTGTGGGAGCAGCAAACCAGGGAGAGTGGGAGTTGCCGGTATAGTGTAGAATGTTTCAGCAAACATTGGACGAACCCGCAAGGGGATGGTTTGACTGGATGCCCAAGGGCTGTATCGACAGTTGGGCAGACCTCTGCGGGAAGTTTGCGGAGAGGTTTGCTTTGAGAAGAAAATGTAGCAAAGACCCAACAGAAGTCTCGAAAATAATCCGGAGAGCCAATGAAATGTTGTCGGACTTCAAGGAACATTGGATCGAGGAGATGGGGTACATCCAATGTGTACCAGAAGTGATGCAAATATCTGCCTTTATGAGCAATTCCAAGTGTCCGGAGTTGGCCAGACGGTTCGCTGATCGAGTTCTACAGACTATGACTGAGATGATGAAACGGGTGGACACCTTCATCAAGTCCAAAGAAGCTTACAAGAGCACAAAGTTGCCCAAGGGAGAGCACCCAGAGAGGGGGCAGGGGGCGCCGTACAAAGGGTCTCGTCCATCGCTCATAATGCAAGGCGGAGGACCACCTAAAATGGATGGATACAATACCTACAACCGAAGGGATCATTAGCAGCAACACGTCTCGCCGAGGCAACAAGGTCGAAGGTATGGCAACAGATGGTTTGAAAATAAAAGGCAGGAGGTTAATCAGCTCAGTTTGGAGGCCTTAGTGAAAAGGCCGAAAGAGATATTAGCCACCGAACTCCAGCTCCAGTTACCCCCATGTCCTTCAATGATCGAAACACCGAAGAAAGAGAACTTGGATAGATACTGCGATTATCACGGGGAAAAGGGGCACTACAGTAACGACTGTTATCAGCTGAAGAGGCAGTTAAAGGCCGCGCTCGAATCCAGAAAACTTAACCACTTGGTCAAGGACGTAAGACAAAGAGGTAGCAACCGAGGAAGGCAGTCGGAGAATAATATCACCAACGGGAAAGTGATTAATATGGTGTATGTAAGGGGCGAATGTCAAAAGCGCAAGTTCCAGAAGAGAAATGAGGTAGATTGGATGAATGCACCAATACCTTTCCCCTGATCCTACCCAATGATGTGTCGGATGAACCACTGATAATCGAGGTAGAAGTTGAAGGTTACCTCGTCCGGATAGTCTTTGTGGATCAGGGCGCGGCAGTGCAGGTAATGTTCGAGCACTGCTTCCGTAATCTACCTCTGACAGTCCAGTCCCGTTTAATGCAAACCCACACGGAGTTAGTGGGATTATTCGGAGAACAGTTGCTCTCAATAGGAAAGATAGAATTGGAAGTTATGTTCAAAAGTTGCGAAGGTTTTACTCAGTTTTTGCACGGGAGAAAGGGGGGTCGAGCCGTTGTTGGGACATTACAGATTTGTAGTCGGATTTCACAAAAACCTATTAGACGAAATGATAGGAAAGCAAGGAAATAATGAAGGGAAGCCAAATATGTAATAGTTAGCTCTTTGTTAGTGAAGCTCAGGCGTTTGTAACATCCTCTACTTTATTAAGAGGGACTATGAGGGCGTCGAGGTTACTAATCCATCCTATTCATAGCAGACTTCTCCTATGGGCCGTGTAAAGAACGCTATATAGAGCGTGTGTAGCTGTAGTGTAGTAGTAGTACTAGTTAGTTCTTTATATGTGTTTAATAAAGGGAACAAACTCTTTATTAGTAACATGATTGGTTTTGCCTTGTTCTTTATAGTCCGCTGTCGCTTTTCCAATTCTTTGTTATATTACCCTTCAGGTGAGTTCAAGATCTGGGAGTCTACATTTGGTTATCAGAGCCTCGTGGCTCTTCGTTGTATCTTGGGGTGTTAAGGTTTTTTTGTTAATATTATAATTTTTTGTTATTTTTAATAAAAAGGCGCGTTTTATTGGGGTATTTAGTAGGGTTTTTATGCAATCACCTGAATATTTTGTTTTTTTTCAGGCAAGAGCAAGCTGTGATTGGTTCGTAAAGAAATAGCAGTAATTAAGTTTGTTGTATTAAGCCCAGCAAGTAAAGACAAAAGTAGCCAGTAATGTAATTTTAGCAGCTAAGTTTTATGGTAAAACAGCCAGTAGAGTTGTAATAATGCAGCCAGTTTAAGAGTAATGACAGTAGTTTGTAAAAGCATGCTGTAAGAAGCAGCAGTAAGTAAGTATAGTAAGTAGTTATTTTAAAGCAGCAGTAGTTATATAGTAAGTATGTAGTTAAAGTTTGTTATATAGTATGTTAAGTATTGTAAGGTATAGCAAAGCAGTAAGTAAAGGATCCATGAATCGCTTCATACAATTTATTCGATACTCATCTGGGAAGTACCAGATGGTATTTATGCTTCCATTCTTGTTCGAAACGCAAGGGCAGGATAGGTCTAGAGGTAGGTTCCTTCTGAGGAATTATAACTTTGCTACAGATAAAAAAAAAGGGTTCGCTGTTGGTTTGAAGACCTATGACAGTTTTGCGCAAAGCTTTGTGACTGAATTTAGCTGACAGGAACAGAGAAAACAGTTGAACAAATCATGTGGTTTGCTAAGCATTATTTGGGAGAAGGGAGGATGTTGTTTTTGTGACAGGATTTTCGCACGATTTTTGTGACACTTTTTTAAGGCGTCGTCTGGATACTTAAAAAAAGAAAGAGCAAAAGGTATTTGTTACGAGTTTATCATGTTTTGTTTCTAGCTTTTTAGTTTTTTCTACTTTTCAGGGTTCTGCTGGTGTTCGTTCTTGTATTGATAATACAGCAGGGTGGTACATAGTTTTTACAAAGGGGCAGGAAAAACAGCCAGTTTGTTTTAAAAGGGAAATTAGTTCGCAAATAAGTTTGTTAAATGGATTGTGTGGATGTGTAGGTTTGGGAAAAAAAGTATTGGGAGAATACGAATATGATGGCTTTTTGCGTATGTGTGTATGTGGTTCGGGATCTCGCTAGTAATATGGTTTTATGTACTAGGCCTTACGTGGATTCTTATTGGCAGATTCGGGTTATGGTATATATTCACAGATTTGGTGGAAAAATAAGCAGTGTTATGATGATAAGTCGTGGTTTGGGAAAGGATATGTTTTAATATAAATCCCTGATTGTTGGGGATTGTATATTTTCCCAAAATTACTTCCTGACTTTATAGAGTGCTTTGTGGAATGTACCAGATTTATAGGGATTATATTCTTCCTATATTTCTTGCTGGGCTGAATCTGAGTACATGTAAGCATATTCATTTGTTCTGATCACACTCGGTAATTCCTACTGGTCACTTGGTTCTTGCTGGTTTCATCATGTTCCTGCTGATTGTTGGTCATGGTTCCTGCTGGTAGATCATGGTTCCTTCTGGTAGTTCCTGCTGGTAGGCTTTATGGTTCCTACTGGTCTGCTTATGGTTTCTTCTGCTTGCCTTGTCCGATACTGTTTGTTATTGCTGCTAGTATTATAGGTCCTCAGACGCCCTTGGATCTTGGACACTACTGATGCTTATAGCTTGGTTTCTCTCATTGATTTGGTTTGGTGTTTACAAGTCGTTTATTACATAACATAATAATGTCGTATTTTGGTCTGGGACCAAACCACATTATTATTTCAACTGGCTAGGGAGGAGTTTTGATCAGGGATCAGCGATGAATCCTAGCTGAGGTATAAATTTTCATTTGTGTCTGGTAATAAATACTCGTTTTGATCTGGGATCAGACAGTCTTAATATTGTTGAGATTCGATGAGACTTCGATGGACGGTTATGGGGAGGTAGGTCTGGGACCAACGATGAACCATAACTAGGTGTAATCCACATATCTTGTTCGTACTAAATCAGATAAGGATATTGTGAAGACGTTTGATGCATTAGCTTTTTAATCGATTATGTAACAAGTTCACCATTTTTGTGAGATGCAACAAAGGATTGAGGTAGATCGCCGGCTGAGGCAACAGTTACATAAGAGAGGAGGATGTTATTGCACTTGGATGTTTCATTGATACCTACTGTTTCAAGCCAATTAAAGTCCGAGATTCATGAAATGGTTAGTATACTTTTAAGGGGAAGCTTATTGTTGATATACTTAACCATCTACATGCATCACTTGAGGGGAAGCGTTTCCGAGTTGCACAAACCCCCTATTGGATGATTACAAAAAGGGGAAGAAGATTCATGATGTGCAGCTTATTATTGTGATGACATGTTTTAGCATTATTTCTTCATGCATGTTGTTTTGTAATATCAAATAGGGGAAGATTGTTGGGAATTACAAATTTGAAGATTACAAAACCTAATAGACGAAATGAAGAAAGAAGAAACAATGAAGGACCAAATATGTAATAGTTAGCTTTGTTAGTAAGCTAGGGTTTGTAACCATCCTCTACTATATAAAGAGGATAGGCGTCTAGGTTACAATCCTTCCATTCATAGCAGACTTCTCCAATGAGAGTCTAAGAAACGCATAGAGCGTGTGTAGTGCAGTAGTTGTAGTTAGTTCTTTATTGTGTTTAATAAAGAAAACCTTATTAGTAACATGATTATGTTCTTGTTCTTTATATTCCGCTGTGCTTATCAATTATTGTTATATTACCCTAGTTGAGTCCAGATCTTGGATTCTACAGCCATGATGAAGTTTATAGTAGTATAAGCGTCATCCCCATACAACATCATCTTGGGGCGAACATGAATGAGGGAGCTCTGTGCTATCTCATCCACAACTCATGCAATGATGAAGTTCCTTACTCCGAGGGGAATCGCCACTTTGGTTCCTCGGACAACAGCAATTTTTGAATGCCGACGGCTGGAAGGCAAACAGATCCTTCGAAAAGAACAGTCGGGCGATGGGATAACTGAAAATGATAAGAATCCCGCAAAGGAAAGCGTCATGGTCAATCCAGCATTCCTAGATCAAAAAATCACTATCAGAACACAATTCTCCCCGGCGTGTCGGGGATAACTGATAAGCTTGTGATGTTCGAGGTCGTAAGGGACTTTTACACGAAGTTTTACAACTCCCTAGGCAGTGTACCTAATCGTTGTAGTGTAGTATAGGCAAGACTCGGGGGTTGTTATCGTTCTCTAGGGGAATAGGTTGGGAATGTTTGATCACGGTCTAACATAATTCTATTGGTTGAGAGAAGGTTATTTTTGTGTTTTTATATTTAAAAGAAAGCAGGTAAATCTATGGTTTGAGAGGTTGGTTTGTTTAACTAATAACTAGACTAAATAATATATATTCTACTGGTGATAACTTTATGATAAGCAAATGTATTTACCTAATCATGCACTACTCCTCATATTGCTTCTCTTATATTCGTTGCTTTGTCACACTTGTGATTATCTGGGTAAGTATTTCCTAGGTCATAAACGGATTATACGAACCCCCCGTCTATTTAATATTCCGTTAAGGCAACGCACAAGTAAGGTTGTATGAAGACTATTACAAGGCCCCTAAAAGTATATTAAATGCATGTGAAATAACTTAAGAGGGATTAACCACATAATGGGTAAGGTAGTATGAAGACTGTTGCCGATGGTATCCTTTCTACTCTACTCACGTTTCCTTAGACATATCAACAGCGATACAGACAAAAGCTGGTTTTCTAAAGCCTAACGCGCACATTCATCAACAAGAAGCAACATCAAAAGGATCTACAATCTAAGTTTCATACAATCATAGATAAATACAAAGGAGGGTTTAGCCTCACATGTCATAAAGAAAGCAAGAAGATAAATCAATCAAACAACACATAGACATATTAAATGATTAATGATAAATAACCTTACTTGATTAAAACAAGGATTCAAGGTAGTACAATAAGGTTTTGAGGCCCTAAAAACGACCTATAAAGCTCCTAAAACGACTAGGGTTCGTCTCCCTAGGTTTATACAAAGTTATCCCAAAGTTACACACTTAAAACCCTAAAAACAGATTTATATTTATCGAGATATCGACGTGACGCTGTCGCCACGTAGATGATTCTAGATCCTCTTTAAGTCGGCCACGTCCTAACGCTGTCGCCAAATTCCTGACGCCGTCACTAGATAGATCACGACGGCGTCGCTTTATGCATACGATGCCGTCTCCAACCACTGTATGCATAAGTATTCAAGAGATTTGGTTTAGGTCCGCAATCATGTCCGTTTCTTCTCCAAATGAGCCCAAGTCACGTGTATTTCCTACAAAAGTCATCCAAGTGCTAAAAACCTGAAAACAAACGATTAAGCACGTAATCTGGGCATATTTGCATGATTTAAGGGGTTAAATAACTCCTGAAATAGTATATAAAATGACACCTCATCAAATACCCCTACACTTGGGATTTGCTTGTCCTCAAGCAAATGGGGTTTTCTA
>BQNB010083555.1:0-29005 GCA_026074375.1 Tanacetum coccineum | reverse complement strand
ATATAACACACTAAGAATCGAACCAAGAAACTAGAAAAGAGATGATTTCTAGAGACAAAGAGGAGAGAGAATTGAGAGAGAGAATTGGAAAAGAAAATGAGAAAGATATATTAGAAAATGAAACTTGGTTACTTTTTCTAAAGAAGAAAAAGTATTTATACCCCGACACATTAAGTGACGTTTGAGATATTTGACTAGGACTCGGGCTCGAGTTTTGCTTGGGATTAAACCCGAAACATATACAATATTAGTTTAACTATCGAGCCTGATTCCCGATATTATACTATTACAACATTAACTAATTAAATGACCGAGACTCGTACACGTAATAAACGAACTTCCAGTTTGGCTCAATATTTTGAGGCTAGCATATTTGTATATCCGCAAGGATACCTTAAGCACCAGATAGATGCGGTTTCTATGTTGATGTTGAGGAATCTGAATTAGGGGATCTTAATGTACCTCCTAATTATAAGGCTTCATTATTAGATCCTGAATCTGACAAATGGCTTGAAGCTATGAATACAGAAATACAATCCATGAAAGATAACTAAGTCTGGGTTTTGGTTGAGCTTCCTCTTAATAGTCGAATTGTTGGGAGTAAATGGATTTTCAAGAAAAAGACTGACATGGATGGAAAGGTACACACCTTTAAAGCTCGTCTAGTAGCAAAAGGCTATACCCAAACGTACGATGTAGATTATGTGGAAACATTCTCTCTTGTTGCAGATATTAGAGCTATAAGGATTCTTTTAGCCATAACCGCGTTCTATGACTATGAGATTTAGCAGATGGATGTCAAAACCGCTTTTCTAAAAGGTCACCTAAGCGAGGACGTATATATGGTGCAACCTGAGGGGTTTTTGGATCCAAAACATCCTAACAAAGTATGCAAACTTCAACGTTCCATTTGTGGATTGAAGAAAGCATCTAAAAGTTAGAATAAAAGGTTTGATGTAGAAATCAAGAAGATTGGTTTTACTCAAAATCCTGATGAGCCATGTGTATATCTCAAAGCTAGTGGGAGTAATGTTGCATTCCTAATCTTGTATGTCGATGACATATTACTCATGATAAATAACGTTACAATGTTGCAAGAAGTTAAATCTTGGCTTTGTAAGTGTTTTTCTATGAAAGACTTAGGATAAGCATCATACATCCTTGGAATCAAGATCATACGTGGTAGATCTAAGTGGTTGATTGCTTTTAGTCAAAGTGCTTATCTAGAGAAAACCCTAAAGAAATTTAGGATGGAAAACTCCAAGAAGGGGTATACTCCAATGATAAAAAAGCCTGACTATTAAAAGTCCCAAGGTGCTCAAACACCTAGTGAGGTGCAACGTATGCGAAGAGTTCCTTATGCTTTGGCTATAAGTTCAATCATGTATGCGGTTAGATGCACTAGACCTGATGTTGCCTTTGCGCAAAATTTGTGTAGTCGTTTTCAACAAAATCCCGGTGAGATTCATTGGACTGTTGTTAAAACTATGCTTAAGTACTTAAGGAATACTAAATATATGGTTCTTATGTATGGGGCAAAACCTGAAGCTGAGCTGAGAGTATCTTGTTATGCTGACGCTAGTTTTCAAACAGATAAGGACGATACCAAATCCCAAACGGGATATGTGTTCGTACTTAATGGTGGAGCCATAGACTGGAAGAGTACCAAGCAAAGCACTACTGCTATGTCTTCTACAGAAGCCGAGTACATTGCTGCTGCTGAAGCATCAATGGAAGCCGTCTGGATGAGGAGATTTATTAATGGACTTAGAGATGTTGTGCCATCGAATAAAAGACCTATGGAGATGCTATGTGATAATGAGCCTGCAATAACGATCGTTAATGATCCCGGAATCTTGAAGGGAGCCAGGCATTTTCAGAGGAAATATCACTACATTCGTGAAGTAATTCAAGAACGTGAGATTGTCCATAAGAAAGTTCACACAGATGACAACGTAGGTGATCTGTTTACAAAACCAATGCCATATTATAAGAATTATGAACATGTTATGGTGATTGGAATTGTTCTTGCTAGTAGTCTTATGTAAATTTGTGATTTGTTAGTTAGTATTTAGATAATTGAATGTTAAATAATTGTTATTTCTTTTGAATGACTTAATATACATGGTATCTTGTTTTCATTTTTATAATAAATATGTCATATACTTGCATGTTTATATCCATGAATGACTTGTAACATTCTAAAGCTATATCCATTACCAGTTAACAATACGGGAGTATTGTTAAGATAAGGTAAATGTGAGTGTTTGGTTATATTCTAGAGAATATGTAAAGATGATTCTGCCAACTATGTTTAATTCATTGTTTCGTTCTTAATTTGATTTCGTATATTATATGTAATGAGGTCCGACACTTGCGTTGGTTAGAATAGATTGTGAATGGGTTGATTAGTTGACGGAGATAGGTTAGCTAGACGTATTTTGATGTCGTTGTGAGGTGAAAATAAAGTTTCGATAAGTTTTGAAAATGGTAAATTCGAGCAGTAAGTTTGGCTCAGGTTTGGAGGTTCGAGATTTTATAAAAACTAATTTTTGATGTTGAAATATGATAGAGTTCGTCCTAATGTACGTTTCGGTAATTCGAACGTCCCGTAACTCCTAATAACGAAGAAGTTACAGCGAAAACAAGATTTGAAAACTTAAAAGTCTTTCCAACAGCTATTATGAATTATATAGTTGCTGTCATAAATTTAAACGCTCGTTTTGAGCACTTTCGAGTCCGTTTCAGCCTTCCGACGAAACACGAAAGTTGCTCGGAATGATGTTTTACTTTGCCGCGAGGCTCTCTAGTTTTAAAATCGAGTAATAACGGGTCAAAACCCAAGGTGAAAATCTGCGTTTTTATTAAAAAGAGTCAAAGTTTCTGCAGAAACTTGCAGGGGCATTTTGGTCATTTTTTGTGGAGTTTCGGTTCTTGGCTAAAACTAAAAAGTTGTCCGGAATGTCGTTTTACATAAAATCTCTTTTGAGTCCGAGTCGTGAAAATATGATATAACGGGTCGTTTGGAGCGGGTCAAATTCAATAATATATAAAAGTCAAAGTCAATAAAGTCTAACGTTGACTTTTGAAAGTCAACGGTTTAATACTAAACTTGTCGGATGTTATAAAAATAATAAACGCTATTATTATTACGAGTATAATATTTTAGACTTAACAATTGTTATGAACGAAGTAGATTCTATAACTTTTGGAATATTCGAGTATAAAACTGATACGAGTAAATGATAATCAAATTGAATTTCGAAAGTTCGATAAGATAACTAAATATTATTATAAATTTAATTAGAAGACGAGACCTACTAAAAATGATAACTTTCCGAAAATAGTAACTTTCCAAAAATAGAAAGTTTCCGAAAATAGAAAAGTTGTCATTAGTGAAGTATATTATAATGAAAAGAATGATAGTAAACTCAAATAAGTGAGTTTAGTATTAGGACGCGCAAGTGGATTTTCATCACATGTTGTATGTAATTTTATACTATTTTGAAGTGCGATGGCGACTATCGAGCGCTTCTTCGAGGTAATAATTGAACGACATAAAATTATAGTCCGATTGAACTAAATCGTCGAGTTAGTTCGTGATTGTTTCGGTTATTTAATCTTCGGCTTCGATCAAGGTGAGTTCATAGCCTCGCTTTTAAGTGTTTTTAAATGTTTTTAAACCCGCGAAGGGGATACTTGCTTGTTTTGAAAATGAGGCAATGTGTTTTGATACTAAATATGATTCCATGCACTATTGAGTATATGCCTTTTTACTCGTCGTGACCACGTTTCATACTAGCACGTTCTAGAGGTTGTTTTGTCAGGACTCTAACCGAGTTAAAGCAGCATCCGATAGTTAATGATAGTGATCACGTTAAATGGCTATTAAATATGAGCTCAATGAGTGCGCGCATGGACAACGATTATCTGTACAGACTCACATCAGACGCCTTAGTTTTTGTAGAGCGCACAAAACGCCCCCTGCCTCACACATACCCAGAGTACACGGCCTGGTGATATGCCGGGGTCATAATAAGACCTCAACGTCCGCGTCCTCAGCCCTCCCCCCCCGCTCCTGCTATGCCTCCCACCCCCCTCGCACCCCCTGTTCTCCGCGACACATTGCCTTGTTAGTTGCAGTAGCGCTGGAGAAGGGGACATACTTATTGGACCCCCATGATTATTGATCACCCCCTAGGGATATGAATACAATGATTTGGTGTTAAGTGTGGTTAACACGGGCTCATTAGTTGGAATTCTTTTTTTTATATATAACATGTCTTAGAAGCATACGTTATATGTTTCTGTTGATCCAAATTATGCATTCTAAACTGTTAGGTTAAAACTCTATAAATCACTCACGTTTTGTTGACGTTTTTAGAGTATGTATCTAGGTTTAGGTATTGAAGATGGCTTGGATGGGACGGAACGCGAATATCAAGGACGGTGACTTGGTGAACTTGTGTCAGTAAATGATAGAAATATTTTAGAAATGAAGTCGTAATGTGACTTGTGGAATTAAATTTTCTACGATAGTTTTGGGACCTTTATACTATGATTCTTCTTAAATGAAATAAATGAAATTTATTTAACAAACATCTCTTTTATGATTGTTTGTTATGACTTACATGAATGTATCGTGATGTAGCACCCCAAATGTTGTATTCCTCTGTGTATCGTATTTTGGGGGTGTTGCAATCATGTATGCGGTTAGATGTACTAGACCTGAATGTTGACTTTGCGCAAATTTGTGTAGTCGTTTTCAGCAAAAAATCCTAGTGAGTTTCACTGGACTGCTGTGAAAATTTTTCTTAAGTATTTGAGGAAATACTAAAGAATATGGTTCTTGTGTTTGGGGCAACAACTGAAGCTGGAACTGAAAGTATCATGTTATGCTGATGCAAGTTTTCAGACTAATAAGGACGATACCAAATCTCAAACGGGGTATGTGTTCGTACTTAATGGTGGAGCCGTAGACTGGAAGAGTGCTAAGCAAATCACTACTGATATGTCTTCTACAGAAGTCGAGTACATTGCTGCTGCTGAAGCGTCAATAGAAGCTGTCTGGATGAGAAAATTTATTGATGGACTTGGCGAAGTCGTGCCCTCAAATAAAAGACCTATGGAGATGCTATGTGACAATGAACCTGCAATAGCAATCGCCGCTGATCCCGGTATCTTGAAGGGAGCCAGACATTTTCAAAGGAAATATCACTACATTCATAAAGTAATTCAAGAACGTGAGATTTTCCTTAAGAAAGTTTACACAGATGACAACGTAGCTGATCCGTTCACAAAACCAATGTCGTTCAATAAGCATTTTGAACATGCTATGGCAATTAGGATTGTTCCTGCTAGTAGTCTCATGTAAATCTGTGATATGTTAGTTAATATTTGGATAATAGGGTGTTAAACGATTGTTATTTCTTTTGAATGAATTAATATACATGGTATTTTGTTTTCATTTTTTATAATAGATGTGTCCTATATTTGCATGTTTAAATCCATGAATGTTTTATTTGGCATTCTAAAGTTTTATCCATTACCAGTTAACAATATGGGAATATTGTTAAGACAAGGTAAATGTGAGTGTTTGGTTGTATTCTGAAGAATATGTAAAGATGATTCTGCCAACTTCACATGTTATTCATGGAGGTTGAATATTCGATACCCCACCTGTGTTAATACTGTATTGGATCTGGCTCATTAGGAATGATTTACACATTATGGTGGAATGTTAATGTTTATCCTTAGACTTGAGATGCAAGCGAGTTTTGCATGTACGGAAAGCATTTTCTCTACTATAGTCTAACGCTATACTATAAAAGGGTAGTTATAACGACTATTTTCATAAATGTTTAGAAGTACATGACGGACACTTGTAGTCAAAATAGGATTTGTTCCTCCACTTGAGTGGGAGTAAGATACTTATTGGGCCCCTCGTTGGTTTGATTAGATATTTGCATGGTCGTGCCTAAAGTGTAGTTAAGATGATTCTTTTTACATTTGATGATCTGATTCAATACTGATACGAGAAACAGAATCGTTAAACTATGGAATGACTATTGATCCATATCCATATTTAACATTGTATCTGAAACAAAGGGATATGACTGACCTAAACCATTGAAGGCTGAGTTGTTTACCAAAACTACATACTCATGTATTTCTGGGAGCATTGATGATGTTGCTAGACTATTCGTCAATGTTAGTATGTTATATTATATGAATGAGACATTCGCAAGTGGGAGCTGTTGGTTTGTGCTCATGTCATACGGATATTTATACAGCTGGAAATACGTGAGCCTACGGGGTCACACACGTTTACACTTAGATATCATTCTATTAATGTTTATAATAATATATTTGTATATTTATTATTTATATTAATATATGAATCAACGATGGAATACTAACGGTCGTTAATTAGTTCGTTAGGAATAATTAACAAATAAGGATTTTTAATTAATGGGTAATTAAATTTAATTATCCATAAATATTAGAAAAGTTAAAAAGTCAACACCAAGGGGTATTGTGTGGGAGTTCGACCGGCCCCAAGCCCAAAGGGGGTTGGATTGGGTTTTGAGCTATCTTTTCCTCCAAGTTATGTATTTTAGGTAAACCCTAAATTCACCTAGTATATAAGGAGGACCCTAGAGCTCATAATCTTTAATCCATTTCTTCCCCTCTCTTTTTGGTCGACGCAAACAAACACCCATATTTTGTGTTTTGCTACTTTTAGTGTTCACTTGTTCGTTGGTTGAGAACTATCATTCGAGTGGTATTGTTCGACGTGTAGTGTGGATACACGTAGAGGTTACTTATCTTAGTAACTCATAGTGGTGTTTGGTTCGCACGTTATTACACATGTGCGTGTACTCGAAGTGTCTTTGATCGGCACTAGCTTGGTTGCTAGAGGTATGTTTCCTTGTTTATTTTTTTGTGTTAATTATACATGCTATATGTGACCTATACCGCTGCGTAGCTCGTTTAATATTAATGTAATATTAGGTTATTTAGATAACGATTTCCTTTAAGTTTCTTGATAGAACATAGACTTGCCAGATTTATATGGGATAAATTAATGATCAGATATGCACTTAATGATCTGAACTAATCAAAACTAACCTGACCCATGACCAAACTTAGATTGGATCAATGAACGATCAGATCTGTAATTAATGATATGATCTAATCGGTATTGACCTGAACCATGACCAAACTAAGTATATTTGATCCATTAACTAATAGACAAGCCTAATTCCCTATAAGAAACTGTTAGTGGCTCCTTCATCTTCATTGTGTCCAGAGTTACAACGAACGCAACAACCATTGGGCCTTCAATCGTGTTTGTATGAATACCACTGTATCTTTGTAACATGTAGTTAATTCTCACGTTTTATGAATACTACTGTTAATTCTCATGTTGTCACAAGTAATGCTAATGTGTAATGAGAATTAGTATATGTTTGAGTAGTATTGTTAAAACCCAGCTACCAGATTAGTTGCAGAAATATTTTTGGTGCTACTGTTAATTCCCAGCTATCGTTTAAATTCCTAGCTATCGCTATAATTACTAGCTAATTAGGAAAGTGTTAGTGTTTGTTTGTATATCAAGATGTTGTCCCAAACACCTTTTAAGAAACATTTAGAATCATCTTGGATTTGGTTTAGTGATAACCAACTATAGCTCAGAAAGTTTGTCATGATTATGTTAATACTCTTTAGATGGATTAAAGTTACCACAAACTGCAGGCTCAAATGCTTTCTTTTATTTCATATGTTGTTACATAAGCTTAAGCTTATGATCTTTTTATAGCAAATGTTAGATGTCTTTCATATTTTCGAGGATGTTTATTTATCATCGAAGTTGCTTTAGTTTGCGATTAAGTTTTGGTAAATGTAAATTGTACCAGGTTTATGATGTAACCCCCGTTTATGGAGGATCACCCTAGAAGTGATGAAGTTCTGCTAGCAACTGGTCAGTCTGAAATATATATAAATCTTGCAGACCTATGACAGTGACCGAGACATATATGAAGTTGGAAAATAAGCAATGAACTGCTTCGAGAGGGATAGAAGTGCACTACTTTGACATTGTCTTTGGGTAACTCCTTATGAGTTTCAGCTCAATGTACCTTTTGTGTTGTATAAAACCAACAACCGCGAGCTAGAGCGGATAACACGATCACAAGAACTCCAACACAGTCGAGTAAATACACACCAAAAGATCTTTAATAGTCGACTAATGTATTGCACAAGAAAGACCCAAACGATTACATTGTATTTAACGTTTGTAACGAAAAGAATGAGTACAATGACCCCTCCCTCCCCACCTCTTTATTGTAAAGATGAGGGGGGAAGAAAACCAACTCTTTGAGGAGTTGAAACCGGCTGCAACAAAAAGAGAAACCTAGACTCACATATGCTTCAACTTTAGCAATCGTTTATGAGCCTCTATATATAGAATTCACGAACCGACCTATACATTCAATCCTTATTTGACTAGAACTTGTATTAAAGTTTCACTAAACACCCTACACTATATACTATAGGCTAATATCAATACTAACATATGACAATGATATATGGAATGACACCTATTAATCAATTTAATAATCAATGATATACGCAGTTCTTTCAAATTTGTTGCGTTGATCTTTTAATATTGTTGTAACATAATGTTTTAGTCTATTATTCTATCGACATATTACTTACGCACAAATGTTTTAAACTAAAGTTCATTTACGAGTTTACGTTTGAACTGATAGCGGATAGATTCATATGACTGTTAGGAGAGTTGAGACATCTATAAAGAGTATTTTTTGCCGGTGTGCGAGTATTAATTTAATTTGAGAAGTAAGTTGATCTATTTTTGAGACAAATTTGGAAGTTTATTTCATTAATTTGTTCTATACAATATTTTAACCTCAAACTGGATGCCATTATGTTTCGCTCAGCTCGCGCCACTAGACATTTTTTCCATCAAAATACATCCCTCTGAATCACTCATACACATAGAGGCGGAGCCAATGGGGTGGCTGGCGGGTACTCGGCCACCCCCAACCGGCCCAACTAGCCCAGCTTGTAATTTGGTTTCCGGCGAACGTTTTTATTAAATCTTCAATCTAGCCCCTGCCAATAGCTCATATATAAACACACCCATGGTTATCATGATCTTAGAATGGTAATAGTTATGCAGTCACCTAAAGAGTTGTTAAAATAAAGTGAAGAAGATAGATGCAGGTTCGTACAAGGAAGAAAGGTTGGGAGAACAAGAAAAGTTAGAGAAAAAGATAGTATAATAATATATGTATTTGTATGTGAAATAGTACATATAGTACTTTTTGTCATTGGGAAGGAAAATTATTATTTAATTTTTGCCTCTAAATTGTGTAGGTTTTATTTAGTTTTCATTGTTTATATAGTTGTTGAGGTAATCTATACAAAAAGTAACAAAGCTGTGTATTAGAGCGTTTATGTAAAATTTATTAATTTGACAACATGTTAATTACAATAGTATTTTATTAATGTTTTAAAGTCATTTTCAATAACTTAAAGACCTAATTGTTATAGAAATTACATATTGCTCCTCTTAACATAAATTCTTGTATCACCCCTTCGTACAAAGGAGGAAAAAGTTATCCGTGTATACTTAGGGTGCATGCTTATGGACAAAAAGGTGTGTGAAACTTGATAGTAAAACTGTTTACTTTTGGTTTCTTTATAAGATATATCGATGTCTGTTAGTCGTTATTGCTATTATCAAAAATTGATCCGTCCAAACTACACCTTAAAATATATATAATATATAATAAAATATAAAATATATATAGCAAGTGTAATCTAAAACACAATCACACTACAATTTTTTTATGAAATTGATTGGATATGTTATCAGTTGAGACACAACCATGTCTATACATTAGAAAGCTATATCCATAATTTTCCATTTTGCTTTACATACTATGTATAATGGTAATGTGCTAATCAAAAATATACTTGTGTAAATCACTTCTTCTTTGTAATTAATTAATTCTAAAAAGTAGTCTCACCTTTAAAGCCGACGTTATTGATGACAAGAGCTCAACATTCATCGTGGTCTCATCACAGCGACATTTAAAAGCTTTTTCTCTCCTCTCGCTTTTCTTCACCACACCTCACATTTCAAGTGTTTTGGTCACCATAACTCACCTTTCATACCTATTTTTTTATTCAAATACTTTTATTCATAAACTAAACATGTAAATATCAACGTAAACGTACAAAATAAAAAACGTAAAACGTACGAAATTAAAAACTTTTATTCAAACAAACTAAATTCCATTAATTCAAATAAATACAACTTTTATTCATAAATTAAAAATGTTACATAGGTAATGAAAAACATAAGCGTACGAAATAAAAAAACTAACACAAAATTTGAGCTATACAATACCTTTGTAATTGTTAATGAATTTCTTCCTTCTCAACAATGCTTCGAAGCAATTCATTCCTAGTCACGACCAAGTTGTAGATCTCATATTCTCCCCATTAGTCTTCACTGAGAGTAGCTAAACGAAGGGATAATATGGGATGATCTAGCAGCGAACCACCCTCATTATTTCAGGATCACGGCTACGCATTTGTTCAAGATAGCAAGTCAACACGTCGAAGAGATTGTTCGCCAGTGCGACCTCAACTTCAAGTTCTTCCCGTAGTCGCCTAAGGATACTTAGTCTCACATCATTTGGTTCAGTAGCTATAGTGTCCTTGTGTGAAAAAATGAACGATAGTTGAGAGAGTTTAAAAGAAGGTGTGTGAAAAAATGAATGATGGTATGTATTTATAGAGGGAAAATTTATGGGTATAAAAATGATGAAGTTTATAAGTATTTATAATTTAAAAATGGGGTAGTGTAATATTTTTTTATGAAATTCAACGGTAACAAAATAAAGGGGCTCACAAAACTTACACACTCACGTATGGTGAGCCATGTCACCATTTTCGAGTTCCTTTTTTTTGCCATAGCCTCATCCATGCGGTTGGTATGTGTTTTTAGGCGCTGCTTCTTACCCATGAGTGCCCTCATTTTAACAAACTCTACGCCAACGTCTTCCGCTAAGCTAAACACATTGTTTCGAGTAAAAATCGTGAATTTTATTAAAGTAACATATTTTTATAATGGTTTTGCTATTTAGAGATTTATTTTTATTATCTTATTTATTTATAGTTTTTTTCCATTTTCTTATTTATGAGTAATGTTAATTATTTTTAAAATATTTTTTCATAATGCTACATCAACTAAATATTTATAAAATAAAATCACAAACACATGCATTATGTGAATGTGATGAGTGATAAATATGAAAGAGAAAATATCAAATAATTTGATTGGTTAAATTCACTTACCACATCATTATGTGAATTTGTTTTTGTAACACTTATGTGATCCTAACATTACTCTTATGTTATGAAGCAGATACTCACCTGGTGGCTTGGCGCCATTCCACAAGCCCACCCCTATCTTTTGCGCACGACACCATGGCTACACCATGGCTTCTCGAGCCGTGGCGACCAACTACCACCTGGGGTTTTTGCCATATTTAACAAATATATTTTTGTTGCTAAATTTGAAGATTATAATTAAAGAGATGTAAAACTACAGAAATGATGACTTATGAATGGTTATTGCAAAGAGATGTAAAAAACACGCAGTTATTGTGTGAAAATTTTGAGTGTGAGGGAAAAGAAGAAATGGGGTGTTTGTGTTTGTTATGTGATAAGAAATGAAAGTTTATTATATTTTATGTGAGATTACGTTTTTCGTGTTCATGATTGTTGATTGGGAATCAATGATCATGCTAAATTGTTTTGGGTTTCTTAAGTCAATTTAGGGGTTTTGTGTAGGGTCGTTGATCGGTTTGGTTATCGGGTTATTCGGTTAGTTTGATTAATTTTTATTTTATTTTTTGAATTAATGTAATGTGTTTTAATTTTAATGAAGTTTATTTAAGTTATATTGTGTATTTTTTATTTTATGTAAATGAAAAAAAATTGTCCCATGACACCACATTTTCCTGATGCCAAAAAGTACGACACAAAATGTGATGTCAAAGAAATTATAATTCCAAGAGACTTTTTGCTGGACGGTGACAATAATCTAGACTTTCATACAAGGTACCTAAACCGACGGAGTAAGGTGATTCTTCACCATTCACAAGCCCACTCACCGTGTGAGTGTTATTCCACTCCTCCAAACTCGCGCGCGAGTTGGAGTGTGAGTGGTGAACCACTCACCACTGGTGAGTGGTAACTCACCTTTCACCTTTATTTTTTTTCGTTTTAATATAATTTTTTTTTTCTTCTAAATCCTCCATTTATATATATAAATAACCCAACATTCACTTATATTTTTCATACGACAACGTCGTATATTTTTAAACAAAACTCCTCACGTTCAATATTGTATTTTTAATGGCGAGTCGCTGCCACACACCTTGATGTAAATCAAAAAATATGGTTGAAAAACAAATTGAGCAGGATAAAGCTCGTACAGCTAGCGATTATGAAAACTTTGGCCATCGAATAAGAATAATTGCATGCGGCCAAAAAATGGCTCGCTAAAAGCATATATACGAGGAATGCAAAACCAACATTCCACACAGAGTCGCGCATTTTGAATTGACACTTTTTTAAAAGAAGGATCCTAATAAAATTACGATAATCAAAATCATTGTTTGGAACTCGGCAAAAATAGAAAAACAAATGAATGATAAACGAAGTCTGGCTACTGGAAAAAAACAAACCATCGACCACAAACCCATATAAGTGGTTCTCCATTCCCAAACCCTGAGATATGTGAATGTATATCTTACTGAGAAAGAGCTACACATCAACTAATAATCTAGACGAAGAGCTACGAAGCGATAAGAAAATATTAGAAGAAAAAACAATGAGATGACAAAGAATGGGAGGAAAAATTAAGCAAAAATCAAGCCTGATGATTAGAATTCTTTTTGAAATTTGGGGGTTGTGAGATATGAATTCCAGACGTACGAAGTCATCCAGATTAATAATCTAGGAACTATTTTAATTATGAAGTTTAAATTGTAATGTATTAACTCAAGTTACGTTTACGTTTTTATTAATTTTGTTATTTTTAATTTCTATGAATCGTATCTTTTTTTATTTTTCCTATGTATCGATCGTTTTTTATTTTTTCTATTATCGTATAGTATTTATCAATTCGTACTTTACGTTCTTTAATTTATAAATGAAAGTACAATTTAAATAAAAAAAAATGTATATCGCGTGCCCCCCCGCGCCATATACATGGGTATTTTGAAATTTTTTTTTTCTCAGTGTCAAAACTGGACAACACGCATCCCGAATGGTTACTGCGAAAATTTTCGCTCACACAAGTGTACCTAATAGTTGGGGTGGGAGATGTCTTTAATGACACGCATGCCAATCACGTGAAGCAAAAGTACCGGTTCAATTTCCAAACCGTGATCTCGGCGCCAATCACATAACGACATACCCAGTCACCACCACCCGATGATAAGCATTTCATCAAACATGTGCCACCACTCATTTCCCTTTTCAAATCTCAACATTCACACTCTCACTCAAACCCTCACACACTAAAAACACACACACACATAGCAATGCCGATCACCGCCGGTATCGGAACGTCAATATTCACACCTCCTTCACTCTTCCGCCTCACCGTCGTCGGCCGTACAAATACCACCGCACGAGCACTTAAAACACGACGAAATGCTTACGTCATTAACGCGTCATCTACAACAACTGAATTTCAAGATCTAAAGGTATAATTATATAGCTAAAGCTTATGTAATGTTATCTTTCGCTAATTTTTGTGTCAATAGGTTAGTTATGTGTATAATTGTATAAATGTTGTGTAGTTGAAGCCTATAAAATTTAACGGTTACTAAAGCTTTCATAGTGTAATCTTATAAGACAATGCCCAAGCCCCGGTCATCTATCGTCTAATTAATTTTAACCGTTACTAAAGCTTTTATGATGTAAGGTGTGTTCGGCAAAAGTAGTAGCAGGAGCATTTTTTTTCCCTTTAAAAACGTTTGGTAACGTATGTGTAGGTGTAATCATAATGTGTAAAACAACTCCTAAACGCTCAACGCGCCTAAATTATACTTCAATGAGCGTTGGAAATTGAACATTCCAAAAAATAGATAAAGCTACTTTCTGCTTGCCAAACGAGCATTAAAGATCGCAACGCTCACCACTTCTAAATGCTCCGCGCCAAACACACTTTAAATGCTGTCTAGTTGAAGCTTATATAATATAACGGTTACTAAAGCTTTTATGATGTAATTTTAAAAGACGATAGCTGGCCCAAGCCCCGATCATCTCCCCGATCATCTATCGTCTAATAAGTTTAACCGTTACTAAAGCTTTTAAGATGTAATCTTTTGTTAGTTTTGTATCACAGGTTGATTATATATTTGATTGTGTAAATGTGATGTAATTACAACTTACAGAATGTTATATTTATTAGTTTTTGTGTAAATAGTTTGATTACGTTTATAATTGTGTAAATGTGATGTAACTAGAGCCTATATAATGTTATTCTCGTTTACTTTTGTGTTTGTAGGTTGATTGTATATATTTGTATCAATATTGTGTAATTTAAGCTAACGTAATATGTTAATGATCTTATTATCGTGTTAAAGGTTGATTATGTATATGATTGTGTAAGTGTGAAGTCATTAAAGCTTGTTTCAATGTTATTTTTGTTAAATTTGGTATTCCTGGTTGATTATTTATTTATGTCTATGATCGTGTAAATTTGATGTAATTACAGCTTATATAATACTATTTTTGTGTCAATAGATTGATTATGTATATAAGTGTATAAATTTATTGTTTTTAATGCTTATATAATGTTATTTTTGTGTTCGCAGGCTGGTTTTTGTTAAATATGTTTTTAATGCAAAAATTTGTTAATTTTTGTGTTAATAGGTTTATTATGTATATAATTGTATAAATGTTGTGTGAAATGAAAGGTTGCTGAATGTTATACAATCATTGTGTTGTTAGGTTAGTACGATTGCTACGAAGCCGATAGAAGGACAGAAAACCGGAACTAGTGGTTTGAGAAAGAAGGTTAAAGTGTTTATGGAAGAGAATTACTTAGCAAACTGGATTCAGGTATAAAGTTATTCGCAAACAATTAAATTACCGGCAACACCGACTGATGCACACGCCTTTCCGTATAAATTTAACTTGTTTATTAGCGCTAGGGTTTAAAAGTGTGTGATTAGCTGTTAGTTTTAATAAGTGTTTATTTATGTGTTTGTAATTAGGCGTTGTTTAATTCGTTGCCATCGGAGGATTATAAGAATGCGTTGTTAGTATTAGGAGGTGATGGGAGGTATTTTAATAAAGAAGCTGCTCAGGTGAGTTGTATTTTTTCTATAGTGTTTGATAATAATAATGGGTTTGTGAAGTGATTATAGTGTAAATGTTTTGCTGATTAGTTTATTTTTTTAAATGTAGTTGATTATTAAAATCGCTGCTGGAAATGGAGTTGGTAAAATTTTGGTGGGCCAGTGAGTTTCTTCATACTTAAATTGTGATTTGTTACTAGAGATATAAACATTGTCGTATGATCAGTGTTTATGCATCAATATGTTTCTGTTTATGAAGCTATGGGAGAGAGTGATTGAGAGAAGGTTGTGAAGAGAGACCTCGGTGTCCGAGAACCAGTTCGGTTTTATGTTCAATCGAGGCAATACACCTTATTAGAAGCCTTATGGAGAAGTATAGGGAGAGACAAAGAAACATGCATTTGGCTTTCATAGATCTAGAGAAGGCGTATGATAGCGTACCACGGGACCTGATTTGGAAGACCCTAATTGACAAAGGAGCATCAAGGAGATACATTAAGGTTATTAGAGATATGTACACCGGTGCGAAGACCCGGGTTCGAACCTCAATTGGAAACACGGAGTTTTTCTCAGTGGAAGTAGGGCTACATCGCCCATATCTATTTGCTTTGATCTTGGATGAGTTATCAAGAGGGATCCAGGAGGACATCCCATGGTGCATGATTTTCGCTGACGATATTGTGCTTGTTTCGGAATCGGCGGAAGGTTTAAACGACAGACTTGAGAATTGGAGGGAAGCACTAGAAGCAAACGGCCTTAGGGTCAGCCGAGAGAAGACATAATATCTAAGATGTGACTTCAGTAACAGTGAGATCGCCCATAACGAAGAAGTGGAAGTATGTATTGGAGACAAGATCTTACAACCTAAGGAGTCTTTTAGATATCTCGGATCAATGCTGCACAAATCCGGGAGGATTGACGAAGATGTTGCTCACCGCATTAAAGCAGCATGGCTGAAGTGGAGGGCGGCAACAGGAGTCATTTGTGATAGAAATGTCCCTCTCAAGCTGAAAGGGAAATTCTATAGAGCGGCAATTAGGCCTGCTATGTTGTATGGGTCAGAGTGTTGGCCTATTACAAAAGCTCTAGCTAATAGGATGGAAGTTGCGGAGTTGAGGATGCTAAGGTGGACCTGTGGTAAAACAATGCTTGACATGATCCCTAATGGAGTGTATAGAGCGGAGCTTGAAGTGGAGACTATCATCAACAAGATGAGGGAAGGACGGTTGAGGTGGTTCGGGCATGTCAGGAGAAGACCACAGTCAGCACCAGTTAGGAGAGTAGAAGCTTTGGTTGTCGACGGCATGAGGAGAAGGGGTAGACCGAAACTTAGGTGGGAGGATAGAGTGAAGCTTGACATGAAGGAGCTACTCTTGTCCGAAGACATGACCTCTGATAGGAATGAGTGGAGGGCTAGGACTGGTCTAGGAGGGTAGCTAGTTCCCATTCGGGTTCTGCTGTGCCCTTTTCCTTGCCTTTTTTGTTGTCTTTGTTATGTTTTTAGGCTTTGCTTGCGAGTGGTTTGCTTGTCTTGTGTCTTTTCTTCTCTTTTTGTTTGGCTTTTGCGTGTTAGACTCGGATAGGTTAGAGAGGTGGGCTAGTATTAGATTAGGAGGTTCGATGGAGGGCTTTGAGGGTTTGGTTGGGTTTGGTTTGCCTCGTCTTCTTTGGCCTTGTGGTGTTCCTTGCTTCCTATTTCTTTTTCTTGTTTCGGAGCTTGTGTGCTGCCTTGTTTTGCTTGCCCGTTTGCTGTTGCTCTCTGCTGGTTGGGCCTTCAGCTTTTTTTAAGCTAGCTTGCCCCGCTTTAGTGTTTTATTTATCTTCTCTGTGCCTCTATGTGCTTTTTGCTCTTTTGCTCTCTGTATGCCTTATTATTTGTTATCTGTGTCTGCCCTTTTCTTGCTTTGCCTGCTTCCGTGTTCGTATGCTTGCTCTGAGCTTTTTGTGCCTTGCGTTGTGGCTTTTGCCTTTTATTTGTCGTGTCTTCTGTGGCCCTGTTATTTCCTTGCGCCCCTTTTCTTTTGCTTGTTTTGCTATTGGTGTGGTTTCGCCTGTTTGGCCTGCCCGTATGGTGATGCTTTTTTGTTAGGGCCTCTAGGCCTTTTCTTTTTAGCTAGTTTGCCTCGCTTTTGTGTGTGTTTAGTTTCTTTGTGTCTGTATGTGCCTTTTGGCTCTTTTGCCCCTGGTTCGCCTGCTCTTTTTTGTATCGCATGTTTGCTTGTCGTGTTTGCCTGCTCCCGTATTCGTTTGATTGCTTTGTGCCTTTTGTACCCCGTGTTGCTGCTTTTGCTTCGTCTTGCTTGTTATGTGCCTTTTTCTTTCCTTTTGTATCTTGTTCCTTGCTTTTTACTTGCCTTTGGTTTCTTGTTCCTCCTTTTATCTTTCTATCGATAGCTTTCTGTCTCTCTCTCTCCCCTTTCTCTTAGCCGGAGGTTTTCCCGGAAGCAGTCTCCTTACCCGTTAAGGGTTGGGGTATGACCTGTCTACATTTCACCTCCCCCATACCCTGCCTCGGGATTGGGTATCGTTGTTGTTGTTGTTGTGAAAGTTAAGATATAAACATTGTCATATGAGCTTACTGTTTGTTAACCCAACTCTGTTTTGTGTTTTGTTTGTGAAACTTCAGTACTGTGAATTTAAAGTCAAATGCTTGTCACCTAAGGGAATGCACATTTTTGAATTTATGGTGCAATTATTTGATTTGTGTTTATTATCATTGTATCATGACCTTTTGATGCTGTCATTGAAGGGAAGGTATTTTGTCTACGCCTGCTGTATCTGCTATTATAAGGAAGAGAAAGGTAAGTGTTCCTTCATGTTTGCTTTTAATGGGAATTCGATGAATATTACATTCAAAGGTGCCATTGGATTTTACAGGCAAATGGTGGTTTTATAATGAGTGCAAGCCATAATCCCGGTGGGCCTGAATATGACTGGGGTATTAAGGTGAATATTTGGTGCTTGTAATCTTCTTATCCTGTCCTTCTTGGCTGTGTATTGCGGGGTTTGTTCGCACAGCTTATTTAGAGATGTTATTAGCCAATGTTATGACCAACCTAGGCTCTATCTGATGTAGTAGCTTCTTTATATCTCTGTTTCCTGCTTAATTTTACCACCGCCTTTGAAGTCCACGGTTTAATTGATGTATGGTCTTTCTGCTTGAAGATGATTCGGCATATAACCTTTGTAGGATAGCTTCACAAATAAGTAATTACTGACGCTTTTTGTTGTTGCTTTTACAGTTCAATTACAGCAGTGGGCAACCTGCTCCCGAGTCCATCACTGACCTGATTTACGGGAACACACTTTCTGTATGTTATCTTCTTTCTAGATATGTTCATGACTTCATTCATGCATTATGTTGTGCACGCTATAGATTGCTCCTTGTTACGTTTGCGATTAAGACAAAGGTCTGTAGTATATGACTTGTCTATATCGTGAAACAAACATTAGGTAAAAAGAAGCTTTGGCAGGCATTGATGAGAAAAACTGGTTTTAAGTTCTCTGAGAATTTACTTAGCTTTCTGCAGACTTTCTTTAACATCCATATTTTGGAAAATCAACTTCTTTTGACTATAGAAAATTATAGTAATTTTGTTATCATTTTGATGGGGAACGAAAATACAATAAAAGAATGTTCTAGCATATTAAGATTAGTATTAGATTTGGTTTAGGATTTATTTCTATATTTATGCATTATCTTTTAATCAATTAGGAAATATTTAGGAATTATCCAAGAGTTTTCCTAGCTATAGTTGTTTTAGGATTCTTAGCCTATATAAACTAAATTCCAGCATATTGTAATGGAATTCAATCAATATTATTCAGATTTCTTTTATACGTGTTTTCACGTTTTATCCTTCTGTTCCTACGTGAACTAGAAACCAGCCTAGGTTTCTTGGCATTTGCCATTAACCTGTTCATTAGCGTTGGCTGTGAACGAAACTAGCTTCCGCTGCCCTACATCAGGTGGTCTACCCTGAGTGATACCCTTGGTTCCATCATATTCGATTCATCGAATTCGAACCATCAAGTTCTGGTAAGTTATCGTATTAGGTTTCTCCCAATTCTAACTCCAAATCATCTATCCTTGTATTCTATTTTCTCAAAAAAAAAACAAAAAAACTTTTACTGTTCATCGTTACTATTCATCTGCACTGTTCATCGCATTGAACTGTTCACAAAAAAAAAGTTTCTTTTTTTTTAAGTGACCATGACCGAAAATGCCGCACTTTTGCAAGCCCTACAAGCGATTCAACAACAACTGCAACAACAATCACAACAACTGCAGCACCAATCACAACTACTGCAGCAACATTCACAACAACAGACGAAACAAAAGGCTCAAATCTTGGATGCCATAGAAGATCTAAACTTTCGAGTGAGGAAAAAAAAACCAGCTTTTACATAAGAAAAAAGTAATTGGGTTTCCAACACATCCGTCGTGTGCTTCCCCTCTTCACAATTCCTTCGACACGCATGATCTCATTAGAGTTGTTCCAACTTATCATCAAGATGAAGATGATCAAGATGCACAACATCAGTCCAAGACGATAACCCAATTATCACTCAACTGATACACGTTAGAGTATTCACTCGATGATATCTCTAAAACAGAGACACCCATAGTGATAGAAGAAGATGAAACGCTAATGGTTGAAGCTACGACAAAGCTGCGTAAGGTGCAAATGGAAGACAACAACATAATGCCCGCAGAGGCAACAAAAAAGGAAAAAGGATGATTCTAGATTAAGATTTGGAGAACAAGAAAATCCAAGTAAATCTGGAAAGAAATCCAAGTAAATCTGGAAAAGATTATTACTTGGTCAACAAGGATTTTCTTAAGTTTATCTTTATTTTATTAATTAGGAAACTTTTAATTTTAGTTGGTTTAGGATTATGATTCTAGGTCTATATAAACTAAATTCCAGCATATTGTAATGGAATTCAATCAATATTATTCAGATTTCTTTTATACGTGTTTTCACGTTTTATCCTTCTGTTCCTACGTGAACTAGAAACCAGCCTAGGTTTCTTGGCATTTGCCATTAACCTGTTCACTAGCGTTGGCTGTGAACGAAACTAGCTTCCGCTACATCAGGTGGTATCAGAGCTGGGTGATAACCCTTGGTTCCATCATATTCGATTCATCGAATTAGAACCATCAAGTTCTTGTAAGTTATCGTATTAGGTTTCTCCTAATTCTAACTCGATCTATCCTTGTATTCTATTTTCTCTATATAAAAAAAAAAAAAAACTTTTACTGTTCATTGTTACTATTCATCCGTACTGTTTTGATTTCTTTTATACGTGTTTTCACGTTTTATCCTTCTGTTCTTACGTGAACTAGAAACCAGCCTAGGTTTCTTGGCATTTGCCATTAACCTGTTCATTAGCGTTGGCTGTGAACGAAACTAGCTTCCGCTGTCCTACATCACATTTTGAAGTACGTTCTTTTCACATGTCGGAGACCATTGTTAAAATGCCTTGAATACCTTTTGCTTGTGATATAAGAATTTTTATAAAATGACAATGAGAAAAATAAGTAATTTAGAATTGCATATATGCCAAACCGGGTTGGTATATGTATATTTTTTCATTGGTTGTATGATTTATGCAAGTATCTTAGATTTTTTAAGTTAGTTAATGATATGAATCTTGATCCAGATGACATGCTCAGTGAGTAAAAAGTTTACCCGAGATGGGTCTAAGAAGACTTATATAACTAATAGCTAGCACACAACTTGATGAAACATAACAAGCAACCAAGAAAAGATACGCAAGAAGCAAGGAAAGGAAAACCTTCTTCGAGATGCAAGACCAATCCTTTAACATGTAAGACTGTAACCAATCCTTTAACATACAACGTTTGTACAAAACAACTATGAAATTTTTTTGATTGCTCAGCCACAATGCAAAAATGAACCCCTTTAACTAAATCTTGGTCCCTATTCACAACAACAACAATATTACCCAATCCCGCAGAAGCGAGGTATGGGGGAGGTGAGATGTAGACAGTCACTCCCCTAACCGAGGATAGAGGAAGCAAGACCTCCGACAAGCGACAGAGCATCATAACATACCACAAGAAAGAGCAACAAAAACGGGCACATAAATCAACATCAAACAAGCGAAGAAGAGGACCAAACAAGCAGGCATAGACAAAAAGCACACACCGCCAAAGGGCAAAAAGCAACGAGGTACATAGTATAAGAAAGGTCGCAACAAGTATGCACCCACATCTAAAACGCACAGAAGAAAAGCACTACGGGCACAAAAGGAGCAAAACAAATAGGCACAAAAAAGGGGGAAAGGGCGAAACAAGCCAAAAAAGCAAAGCAACAGAAGAGCATAACAAGCAAATACAAATAGAGGAGCACAAAAAGCAGATAATAGCACCTAAATCACATAAAAACACATAAAGGCACAAACAAGCATCTACAAACAGATACAAGCATACACGCACAACAACAAAAGCAAAGGAACACAAAAACAAAGCCGGAGAGCAGGAAAAACAAGAGAAACCTATAGGCAAGAAACACCTAGAAGGCAAGAAAGGCCTATGCTAAAAAAAAGCAAAAGCGACCCTATGCCCCCTCGTCTACCCTAATCCTAGATCTCCACGCGCTCCTATCGCAGGTCATGTCCTCAGATAACATCTCCTTCAGGTCGGTCTTCAGTCTATCCTCCCACCTGAGCTTAGGTCTACCCCTTCTTCTCGTTCCATTGACGGTTAACTCCTCCACTATCCTAACAGGTGCTGATTGTGGTCTTCTCTTGACATGCCCGAACCATCTCAAAAAAGTCCTCTCCTTCTTGTTGACGATAGTCACTACTTGAAGATTAGTTCGAAAAACTCCATTAGGGATCATGTCAAAAATAGTCTTACCACAAGTCCACCTTAACATCCTCATTTCAGCGACCTCCATCCTATTGAACCTTCGTTAACGGCCAACACTTTGACCCGTACAACATAGCCGGTCGAATTGCCACCCTATAAAATTTTCCTTTCAGCTTTAAAGGAACTTTCTTGTCACACGGGATTCCTGTGGCTGGGTGCTCTCCACTTCATCCACTTCAGCCAGCCTACTTGTATACGGTGTGTAACATCATCCTCTATTCTTCCAGATTTGTGCATCACAGATCCAAGATATCTAAAGGACTCCTTCGGCTCTAATATATGATCACCAATGCGGATTTCCTCGTTCTGGTTGTTATCGTTCCTGTTGAAGTTGTATCGCATGTATTCAGTCTTCTCTCTGCTGACTCGTAAGCCTTTGTCTTCTAGAGCCTTCCTTCACTGCTCCAATCTTCCATTTAGCCCCTGTGGCGTTTCCGAAACTAGCACAATATCATCCGCGAATATCAAGCACTATCCCCTTTGTCAGCTCATCGAGAATCAAGGCAAAACAGGTACGGGCTAATAGTTGAGCCTTAGTGTAGACCCACATCTACCAGAAAGTACTCTGTGTTTCCAGTTAGGGTCCGCACACAAGTCCTTGCCCCTTCATACATATCCTGAATAACTTTTATGTATCTCGTTAGGGTTTCTTTGTCACTTATAGTCTTCTAGATCAACTCCTATAGAACGCTGTCATATGCATTCTCAAGGTCTAGAAATGCCAAATGCAAGTCCTTTTGTCTTTCTCTATACTTCTCCATAAGGCTTCTAATAATGTGAATAGCCTCCATGGTATATCGTCCCGACATAAAGCCGAATTGGAATTCTGACACCTTTGTCATTCGTCGTAACCTTCTCTCAATAACTCTCTCCCAGAGTTTCATGGTGTGGCTAAGTAGTTTAATGCCCTTATAGTTGCTACATGTTTGTGCCCCCCTCGTTCTTGTAGATGGGGATAACCTTGATGCGTCTCTACTCCTCGGGCATTTTAGCTCTAAAAAAAGTCTTGTTGAAGATAATTGTTAGCCAGCTCACCCCCTCACCTCCAAGGCACTTCCATGCTTCAATGGGGATCTCATCAGGTCTAACAACCTTGTTTTTATGCATCTTTCGTTACGCCTCCTTAACTTCCGTATGTCTAATCCTCGGGCAATAGCAATTGTTTAGTGGGTTTGCACCTATACTATCCACTTCTTCGGTTCGGTCACGCATTTGTCCGTTGAAGAGTGCGGAGAAATACTCTTTCCATCTTCACCTAATAGCGTCTTCGTTCACAATGCTTCTTCCATCCCCGTCTTTGATATATCTCACGAAACCTAGATCCATTTTCCTTCTCTATCTGGATTTAGCTATCTTGTAGATATCGTTTTCTCCCTCTTTGGAGTCCAATCTCTTATACAAGTCTTCATATGCTTTACATTTCGCTTTGGCTACCGCCTTTTTCACTTATCTTTTTGCTTCTTTATACCTTTCCTCGGCTGCACTTTTGTTTGATTCATCACCTCTCATCGATATAAGCTATCTGAACCGAGTTTGTTTCGCCTTAACTTTGTTTAGAATCTCTTCCGTAAGCACCATGACTCCTTACGGCCTATATGAGTTCTCGAAGTTCCTGCAACCACTCCTAGGATTTCTTTGGCCGCCTCTTTGATGTGATCGTGTTTGCCAGTATATTCCACATTTGCTTTGCGTCCGGCAACTGTTTCCATCTTCTCCTCTGGGGTTACGCCCTCAATTACTCTAGCTCTGAACAGCCTCCGCGCTTCCGCCGTAGAGGTTTTTTCTCAAGATCTAGGTTTGACGACCTCTTCGATGAGCGCGGACGTCTCTTTTATATGGATATCCAACGGCCATCAATTCTGGTGTGGGAGAAGCAAACCTCACCCGGAAAGACCTTGCAATCTTTACATAGCCTAAGGTCCCCTTTGCGCACCAACATGTAGTCGATCTGCGTGTCATGGTCCCCATTATGAAAAGTAATAGGATGGGCATCCCTCTTCTTGAAGAACGAGTTTACGACCTCCAAGTCGTGGGTCGTAGCGAACTCCAGAATCGTTCGGCCCTCATCGTTCCTAACTCCATACCCGAAACCTCTGTGCACGCTCGAGAATCCATCCGCATTTGCTCCAATATGGTAGTTTAGGTCTCCTGCTATGATCAGTTGTTGGGTCATCGAACACACTCTAACAAGGTCATCAAGGGAGTCCCAGAAGTTCTTCTTTTCCGCCTCTCCGAGTCCCACTTTGGTGCGTATGCGCTAATAACATTAACCATCTCCTCTTCAATCATTAGTCTAACCAGCATAATCCTATCGCTAATCCTAATCACCTGAACAACCTTGTCCTTAAGGTCCGGTGCTAAGGCGACTCCTACTCCATTCCGTGCGGTCGCTGAACCCGAGTACCAGAGCTTGTACGCTGGTTTCCTTCTCTATTGCGCGACCCCTTCCATTTAGTCTCTTGGAAACACGCAATGTCAACTTTCTTCCTTCTTAGCGCGTCTACTAACTCGAGAAATTTACCAGTCAAGGTTCCTACATTCCAACTACCCACCCTAATCCTACGGGAGCTAGCTACTCTCCCAACCCTCCTAGTCTGACTATACCCGCCCACCCCTACACTAGGACATGACCTCAAGTAACCATCGCTAGGGGAAGAATCTATGCTATCCTAGCTCGAGGGGACGCTAGAGGGAAAAGTCAAAAAGCAACGCGCTAACGCTAAGAAACCCCAGAAAAAGAAAACACAGCAAAACAGCAGATAGGCAAGCTTAAAGGAATTAAAAAAAGGCAGAAATAAAAAGATAATAGTAAGAAAGAACTCAGCTGCCGGAAAATTTAATTTTCCGGTGGTCTGTGGCGGTCGGCGGCGGCAGGTGGTCTGTGGCGGTCGGCGAGGCTACCTGGATCTTGATCGGACAGGTGAGAGGGACCTCCACTCGCCGGAGGTGAAGGTCCAAAACAGCCTGAAAGTTGCCGGAAAAAAATATGATGGTAAGACCACTCTTTTATATCACTCGCTCATGGTGGCGCATGGCGGCTCCGGGGTTTGTCGGGTTTGTGGGGTTTTGGTCGGAAGAAGGTGATGGGTCCTGCTGTGGTGTTAATTTGGTCAAAAGAAAGCTGGTTTTGGTGTTAATTTTAGAGAGAGGGTGAAATGGAGATGAGATATATCTTTGTCCCTATTCATTAAACCAAATACAGAAGCTCAACGGTCTCAACCTGTTTTATATAGTTGAGGATGACGAAATTGAATAAGTGAATATATAACGATAGGGAAAATCGCTGCTATTCTAAGACTTTCCATAGGAACTACCATGGCCCGCCATCTAATTGGAAAAAATATTTTGTTGTGAATATCCTGTGTTCACGGCCATCCAGGTAACAAGTTACTAGCATTCACATCAATGTTACCCATCACTTTATCAAAATACCCTACAAAAGTAAGGCTAACCTCATAGTGCAACTACCAGTATCAGTCATGACTAGGCATACTTGGTCATTCACGAAACATCGAGTCTAAAAGATATTGGCTCGGCTCGCAGCGGACTTGTTCTAGTAGAAAGCAATTTTTCTCTGGGAAAAAGCGTTGCAGCTTTCAGGTTCTTGCTTTACTTTAGTCGTAAATAATTATCAAGGCTGAGCTATCCAGGTGGCATCTTACTCTTCTTTCACATCTTCATGTCTACCATCAAGCAAATTTTAATCACCATGTTCTTCTTTATCACTTTTTTTTTCATATGTGTCATCTCTTTGTACTATCTTGGTCCTTGAATTAAGACACAAGTAACCTGGCAATCTAGACCCAAACGGGTCTAGTTGGGTTTATATGGAAACGTGGTAACTTGTACGTTGATGTTAGTCTAACACGTTGGACCCAACATACTTCTTCAACAATTTTAGAAGTGACCCAAGTAGACCCATGAAGTGTTAAGAGTGGTGTTTATGCTAACATTGCTGGGTAAGGAAGATAACTCATATATACCCAACTAATCCCGTTTGGGTCTAGATTGGCATAAGGATGTAGCATGCCCTTTTTTTAAAGATGCCACGCTCTTGCCTTCTACTGCTCAAGCCTTTACTTGGAGAGATTCTTACCTGAAGTACATGAAAAGGTTCCCATAATTTAGCAATGCTGACCAAAACAAACTGTTAATGATTGGTCATAATTCGCAGGAACATTCTATAGTCTTAATAAGAGGAGGTAGAGTGAAAGATTCGCCAGGTGTGAAATCCCATGATGAAAAAACCACATTGTTTAGACAAGAGAAAGAACAAAACATTCAAATACCCTTAACACGATAGCTACATTTTTTCTTATGGAAAGTAAGCAGAAAAAAGAATCTAGGAAACAGTTTATTTTTTTTCAGATATTAATGTGCTTTTTATTTATATTCAAACACGATGTAGAAAGGAATCAACATGACACGGGAAGAAGAAATATCAAGATGGGAACTTTCTAATTCAAACCCTTTATCTTTCTCTTCTCTCTAATTCTTTTTTGGTTGTTCGACTCTGATACCATTTGATATGGACCTCTTACAAGATTCTAGATAAGGAATTTTTATCTAGTTTGCAAAAAATTCGGTTTATAGTGTAAAGGATGATATTGTGTATAAACGAACACAGATGTGAATTGTGGTCTGAATTTCAAATGTTCACGGATAGTCTTATCTGCATATCTTACAGCAGACGTCGTCACATTTGTGCCCATCTTACCATGTAGTCTCTTGCGTGTTCATTTTCTCTTCCCTTGCCAGTTTTCTTCTTCTGTTAGTATCATTGTTTAAGTTCTGAATCGGTTCTACAACTGGAGTTCTAATTTCCACAAATGCTCCGCAGATATCTGAAATAAAGGTAGCTGACATTCCAGATGTTGATCTTTCTAGTGTGGGGGTTACAAAATATGGCAACTTTAGAGTAGAAATAGTTGACCCAGTCTCTGATTATTTGGATCTAATGGAGGTATGTAATAGATAGTAATAAATATACACATTTTGATGTACACATGATCCATAAATTGAATATTGTTTTTTTGTGCTTTCCCTGCAGGAGGTCTTCGATTTTTCGCTAATCAAAAATCTCGTTTCTCGCCCAGACTTCAGGTATAAACATGTGTTATCCAGTAGCATCTCCATGATTGCCATTTGCTAATATACCTATAGATTTTTAAATTAATATCATTTATTTTGTCAGGCTCACTTTTGATGCAATGCATGCGGTTACAGGTGCTTATGCAAAGCCAATATTTGTAGATAAGCTTGGAGCTAGTCTGGTATGTCACATATATGCAAAATATCCTATCTGGATAACTACTAAGAAGCTGGTACAGTAGCTAAAGTTATGACTGAATGGATGTTCGTGCAGGATTCAATATGTAATGGAGTTCCTCTAGAAGATTTTGGACACAGTCATCCTGATCCTAATCTAACGTAAGAAATTCAGACTGTTATTGAATTTTCTTCGATTATTAGAGATGAAGACTTTCATATCTTTCAGAAAGCATTTTAACTCTATTTTCTCTTACAAAAGATATGGGCCACCCTTGGGGTTCGGGTATTGTTCATTTATAATCCTTGTGATTTATAAAACGTGAAGTATAAAACGTGTTCTCCGTGTATTAACGTGTGTGCCCCCAATAGGCTCACAAATATTCGTAATGTATTCGTGCTTACGACTACCATATTCCAACAAAAACGGCCAAGAAGAAGATGTTAGAAAGCAGCTAAATATAGGATTTGTTCCCCATGGAGTCGATGTCGATTGCTTGGTTGGTTTTATCAAGGTATGCTGGTCACCATTCTGTGTCGTTTTAGCTATTTAGTATCAATTGTTAATAAATATATGATGTCTTATTTATCGAAACAACATGCATGGTTTAAAGTACTTCCTACGGGTGTTCTCGATTCTTTGACCTCCTTCTGACTCTGTTGCTATTATTGCAGCAAATGTATAAACGGTTTTGCATAATCTTTAACCTTCTTGTGTAAACAGAAAGTTACTTTGGCCATAATATTTTGTGGGGTTTAGCACGGTTTATGCCAACAAGTGGTGCTCTTGATCGTGTAATGGTAATTAGTATTTTGTGTTAAAAACTTGTACGTGGACATTATGTAATTTCCCACTGGTTGCAAATTCTTTGGGAACTTGATGGACGCGGGAACTTTGTCAATTTCTGGGGAAGAAAGTTTCGGGACAGGTTTTGATCATATACATGAGAAGGACGGTATTTGGTGCGTATCTTTATTCACTTTGATAAGAACCATTGATTATCTTTTGTTTATTCATGCATAAAATTGCTCCATAAGTTTATCCTTATGCTCTTGCTGGATTTTTAAGTGGACTTCTCTTTGACATAGTATGTTACACGAAAACTCTTTAATCGTATCCTACTTATTATCAAGTAAAAATCCAGCTATCCAACTTTAGTTCTTTTTATAATTTGAATGACACATCCCTCAAGTTTTTGATTTACGTGTTCCAATTCACATTGCAGGCAGTAAAGAGGAGACAATTTTTTGATTCCCCGACATGGTTAGAATCAGACTACTACTTGAAAATCCATGGCATAACTCGGCTTTCGAAGGTTCTGGATTTGTGAGACTTTTCCTATTGGGTCAAACCGGGTCAAACCGACCCACAGATAATCACAACCGGAATAATAGGACCCGCAGGAGAAACATAACC
>BQNB010083554.1:0-29005 GCA_026074375.1 Tanacetum coccineum | reverse complement strand
AATGTTGAATTAGTCCCAGATTAGTCCCTCTTATTTCATTCGTCTTCATTTTGTCTCATCAAATTAAGAATCCCAACATCTTCAACTTTAAACACCATATGGTCACACTTATTAACACTTTTTGTCACTTTATGCTTAGTTGTATGTGACTAAATACCCAAAAAAACATGCTTTGTGTGGCTAAATATTACAAAATGTCACACAAACCTCAAATTCATGTGGCCATTGGATGATCAATAGTCACACAAAATACACATTTCTTCAATTTAAACACCATATGGTCACACATATTAACACTTTTGGCCACTCTATGTTTAATTGTATGTGACTAAATATACAAAAAAACATGCTTTGTTGGTTGTACATTGTTTACGGTCACTAAATTGTACCTATTTAGTCACACAAAAAAAGTGGATATGGACACTAAAGCTTTCTTATGTGTGACTAACTCGAATGCGTGACCTATGGTCGCGCGACCTTTTGTCACACACGAAACTTTTCGCGTGTGTGACTATATGTATATAGTCACACATTTTTGGTGTGACCAATACCACTTTTTGTACTAGTGGCGGCGGCCCCCTTATATATAAGAGACCGCCGGGACCGCCGCCAGCAACGGTCATTTTTTGTCTCCTATAAATACTAGGCCACCCCATTTCAAAAACTGACTTCCTCTTGCCAAAAATTCTATCAGATCTAGTTTTCTCTCTTTTTCCTTTCTTTCTAAAACACATATCTTGATCACTAACATTCCTTGTTTTTGTTTCAAGTGATTAATTCTTTCTTCCTCCCTTCTTCACCTTCTAATCAAGTGCAAGAGAAGAACAATCGTATTCTTCTACATACGAATTGTTATCAAGTGATCTCTCTCTCTTTTCTTCTTCAAGATCACAAACATTCATTACATTTGCTTTGTGTCGTTGTATAAATTGGATTGCGTGTAGATCCAAGTGTGTATATTGTATATTGGTGTAATTTGGATTGTGTGTCAATCCAAGAGTGTATATATTGTGAGTGTGTGAAGACTTAGTGAAGTCTTAGATTGGTTCTAGCTAAGATTAGGACTTGACATCTAGCTTAGTGTCAGAAAAGTAAGTAAGCGACGTGTAAACGGTTTTCTCCGCCTAAAGAGAGCTTGTTGACATAGTAAAATCTCGAGTGGAGTACTCGGGGAGTGAAGTAGGAACGAAGAGGTGCTTCATTGCTGAACCACTATAAATCTTGGTGTCTTGGTTTGATCGTTTCTTTCCTTACCTCTTTACTTATTACTTGCATTGTTAGATAGTTTTGTTGTGTTTCACAGTGTTGGTTGATTGACATACAACTCGAATCAAACTATTTCATAAGCAAACTTTTAAAACGCTAATTAATCGGTAAAACTATTCAAACCCCCCCTCCCCCTTCTAGTTTCTACACATACAACGACAACACATCAATGAGTCTAGCGAAATGTGTATGCAGGCGAAATATGTAGGCGAAACATGTATGTAGGCGATTTATGACAAGTTGGTTCCAAGCGATTTATGACATTTCTAGGAAACAAAACTCCGCTTAATTTTTCTTAGGTCAAGCGAAATATGTATCTGGCAAAATATGTATCAGGCGATTTATGTTGGTAGGCGATTTATGACAGGTTGTTAGTTCAAGTGAAATACGTTCTTGTGCAAAATGAAACTCTGTCCAATTTTCATAAACCAAGCGAACCGTTACATTGCCATATTTCAAGCGAAACATTACAAGTGAAACATTGAAATTTGTCATAATCCAAGCGAAACATTACAATTTGTCATAATCCAGGCGAAACATTACAACTGTCAAAATCCAGGCGAAACATTACACTGTTACAAAAAGATTTTATTTTCTACGGTTTGTCTTACTTTGTAAAATCCCGTGAAATACTTGGATTTCTCGGTTTTAGTGAAGATTTGTAAAATCCCGTGGAATTTCAATCTTAATCACCGACAACAACAATCCTTAACACAATCCTCCTTTATCACTATTCGATCAATTATTAATCATTTCACTTTTCAATTAGAATAAGATGACTAATTTAGCAAAACACATCATTGTTGCTGGAGCTGAGAACCGTCCTCTAATGCTTGAGAAATCAATGTATGATTCATGGACAAGTCGTATACGTCTATTCATCAAAGGGAAGAAACATGGTAAGATGATTCTTGATTCAATCGATAATGGTCCATTGGTTTACTCAATTGTTGAAGAAAATGAGCAGACTAGACCTAAGAAATACTCCAAACTCACTAAAGCACAACAACTTCAAGATGACTGTGATGTTCAAGCAACTAATATCATTCTTCACGGTCTTCCACCCGATGTGTATGAACTTGTTAACCATCAAGAGGTTGCTAAGGATATATGGGATAGAGTCAAGCGACTAATGAAAGGCACCAAATTATCATACCAAGAATGTGAATGCAGATTGTCAAACTTGTTTGATAAGTTTGCTTATGTTCAGGGTGAAACACTATATGAGTACTACTGGAGATTTTCTCAGCTGATCAATGACATGCATACTATTGGGATGACAATGCAACAAGTTCAAGTCAATACCAAGTTTTTGAATGCTCTTCTACTAGAATTGAGCAAGTTTATCACTGATGTGAAGTTAGCAAAGAGTTTGTATACCACCACCTATGATCAGTTGTAAGCATACCTCAGTCAACATGAAAGACATGCTAATGAAGTATGTATCATGCGTGAAATATATCTGAATCCTCTTGCATTGGTAGCCAACTCTATAAAATCCCTCTTAGTCTCCATAACATTCAGGTTCTTTAAAGTATCTACCTCCTCAACAATTCACACCAGTTTATGCAGCACCCATTCATCATTAACACCATCACACTCCAGTCAATCCATAACAACATTCAGTCTCTCCACAACCATTCATATCTTCATCAGTGACACAACACTCTCAAGCTGACTTTCCTCAATTGGACTTTAGTCTCGCTGTTCCTACATTTCAGCAAGGAGAAGATCCGATTGAATGCATTAACAAAGCAATGGCATTCCTATTTGCTATGGCATCAAGGTTTCCACCTTTAAATAATCAACTCAGAATGTCTTCCAATCCCAGGAATCAGGCAACCATTCAAGATGGCAGAGTCATAGTTTAACAAGTTCAAGGAAGACATTCTCAAAGTTTTGCTGGCACTAGAAATAAAGGAATTGCTATAACTTCAAGGGGAAATTATGTAGCTGGTCAACCAAGAGTTATGAAGTGTTATAATTATCAAGGAGAAGGGCATATAGCGAGACATTATACTTATCTTAAAAGGCCAAGGAATGTTGCATGGTTTAAGGAGAAATTGATGTTAGCCGAAGCTCAGGAAGCGGGCCAGATATTGGATGAAGAGCAACTTTCATTTTTAGCAGACCCTCAAATATTAGAAGCCCAGTTGCTCAACAGACAATCCCTTAGAATTCTACTTTCTAGACTGAAGATTTGGATGCTTATGAATCGGATTGTGATGACTTATCCCCGGCTAAAGCGGTTCTAATGGCAAATCTTTCAAGCTATGACCCAAATGTTCTCTCTGAGGTACAATATTTTGATTCTTCTCCGAATGATATGATTAATCAGGATGTGCAAGAGATGCAGTATTCTAAACAAACACATATAGGCGATTTTCAAGATAATAGATACATAGTGATAGTAATATCATTCCATATTCTCAATATCTATAGGAATCACAAGATGCAGTTATTCAGGATACTAATTCTTCTGCACCTAATGATTTATTAGAGCTATTTTTGGTTGAACAAATAACTGATTACATAGCTCATCTAGATAAGGAAAATCAGACAAATAAAATGGTAAATGAATCATTAACCGCTGAGCTTGAGAAATACTAAGAACGAGTCACCATTTTTGAACAAATACTTAATGTAGATTTAAATAAACGTGAAAAATTAATATATTCTCAAATGGATGACTTAATTCAGAATAGAAATGCAAAGCTTGTGGCTTTTCAATAGGAGATCGATACACTTAAAGAAACTCTTTCTAATCATGTCAAAGAAAAAGAGTCTTTATAAAAAACATTAACTGTTTTCAAAACAGAATATAAAGAAAAAGAGTCTAAATACATTGACAAGGAAATTGTTTTGGAAAAACAAAATAAAAAACTAGAGAATATTATGTGTAAGATGTATCGATCTACGCAAGCAATGCATATGCTAACGAAACCACAAGTTTTTTACGATGACACTCACAAATAAGCTCTTGGTTATCAAAATCCGTTCAATCTTAAAAAAAGCTCAGCGGATTCAACCAACATTATATGATGGTAGTGTTATTGTTAAAGAACATGCTGTGAGCTCTGTGACTGATGATGAAGAGATATTGATTTTGGAAGAAGAGAGTCGATCAAAGATGCTTGATAAACAAAATGATCCAATTTCAATAGAAAAGAAAATTAAGATTTCTCCAATTGATCATTCAAAGTTGAATAAGATAAAATAAGATTTTGGTAAATGTTTTTTTACTCAAAAAGAATTGTCTGCAGAACAAGCTTTCTAGTTAAAACATTCGTCCTTTTCTGAAACACCCGTTACGTTACATACACCTATTAGAATTGAAGATCCTAGTGAACTTCCTAAGGTAAGTTTGGTAAATGAAAGTCTTAAAAAGCTAAAATATCAACTGGCCAATTTTGACAATGTTTGAAAAAGAGAACACATCGATGATATTTATGCTGGGCGAGGGGTTTTGACATACCAAAGCGTGTTTTGTAACTGAAATAATTCCATTTTGAAAAGTTTTAAAGGACACATTTAATGCGTTTGATAGAACTCTTTTAGATGAAATTACTGAAGTTCAAATTGTTTTTAACCAAATGGAAGCGGTTGTTGATCAGTGTTCTATAGACAAAAAAAGTTTTTGAATTCATCAAAACATTCAAACATTGATAATGATCAACTCCTGACACAAATCATGTCTTAAGAAATTGTGCACATTACTATAAATTTTGTGGATAGTTTTGATGTGAAAAAGTCATGTGTGAATGAATGCAATAAGGTTTTAGAAATTGAGACTGAGCTTCTCAAAAAGAAAGATTTGATTGAAAAAGATGTTTACGATAAACTTTTAAAAGTTATTCAACACTCAAAAAGCATTGCATTTCTTTGGAATTAACGACTCAACTCAATCAAGAAGTTTTTCAAAAGGACAATTTTCGTGAAAACCAAAATGCTCCTACATTTAATCAATTATTTGAATTAAATGAATTGAAAGCTCAGTCACAAAGAAAAGGAACGGTCATAAAGAAAGTTTGAAGGATAGGATTAAATCTTTGAGTAGAAAAGATAGTTTGGAAAAAGTAAAGATAGACATTGATGAGATTGAAACAATCAACATTGAGCTGGATCATAGTGTGGCAAAATTAATTTCAGAAAATGAAAAATTGAGAAAAGAATGAGAGCATTTGAAAATCATTTTAAAAGGCACCATTGGACTTCAATTAGAAGACATGTGTTCAATCAAAAGAACATTGTGACTCTTTAATTGCTCAAATTAATGCAAAGTTTTGTTGAATTTTCGATATAATGCTCAACTTCAAGAAAAGGTTTTTGCTAATGCAGCATTGAAAAAAGAATTAAGGAAACTTAAAGGAAAAAATGTTGTCGATACTACAGTTTCAAAACCTAATGCCATTATTGCCTCAGGAATGTTCAAGCTAGACATCGAACCTATTTCTCAAAGACTTCAGTTCAATAGGGATGCCCATGAGATTTATATTGACAAGACTATAGAAAATACTGATACTCTTTGTAGATTTTAAAACTTGCTAGAACACAGAATCCTAGTGAACCACTATTAAAATCTGTTTGCATGTTTACAAAACACATTTAGGAATTGTTAGTCTATGTCTCTCAGACATGCCCTAATTCACCAAAACCTAGTGAGATGTTAGTTGCTGTCACATCGATGAACACGGACAAAAGAGTTAGATTTGTTGAACCTGTTACATCTTCAAGCAATATTCCCAAGCAGAGTGATTCTCTTAAACCCAACGATTCTAACAAGCCTTTGTTGACTTCTACAAGAGTAAAACCTACTACTAGTGCCAACAGATCAAAGCCTTCAGGCAATACAAAGAACAATAGAATCATGCTACCACCAAGTAGCAATTAGAAGAATAAAGTAGAAGACCACACTAGGAAAGTTAAATCTAGTTTGAATAAGATGAATTCTGCTTCCGAACCTGTCAGTAATGCACTTGTTAAGCATTATGTGAGAAATGTTAAGTTTGAATCTATTTGTGCTATCTGTAACAAATGTTTGTTTGATGCTAATCATGATATGTGTATTATTGATAATGTGAATGATGTGAATGTGCGTTCGAAATCTAAATCTAATAGAAATAAAATGAGAAAAGTGTGGAAACCTACGGGTAAGGTGTTTAGTGAAATTGGATATAGTTGGAAACCTACAGGTAGGAACTTCACTATAGTTAGAAATATGTGCCCTTTAACTAGGAGTACCTCGAATAAAATAGTACCTCCTAAGGAAACCACTATTGCACCAGTAGTAACACCAACCTCAGGAATTTTAGTTTACACCAGGAGACCAAAAGCAACACGATCAGTAGGTTCCAGTAGCAAAGTTAAGATTGTAGAATCTAAAAATTCTAACTCTAAGGAACCTAAAAAATCTTGAGGGTCCACTATTTCCGATGTTCCATTTTCTTCTCTTAACGATTACAGGTTGTCCAAATTGTTCTCCACTATTTGGACTATGGCTGCTCAAAGCATTTGACCGGAAATCGCTCTCAACTCATCAACTTCGTCAGTAAATTTTTGGGTATAGTCAGATTTGAGAATGATCATATTGCTAGTAATGGGGTTATGGAGTACTATTCAAATAGGAAATGTTTCAATATATCGAGTTTTTTATGTGGAAAGGATTAGGCTCACAAACTTAATTCTGTCCTATGGGGTCAATTTTGTGATTCCGTTCTCGAGGTAATTTCGTTAAACACACCTGTTTCATCGTGACTTAGACGGTGTTGATCTACTCAAGGGATCTAGGGGTTTTCAAATTTTACACCTTATCTTGGATAATTTTTTGCTCTCGCTCTATATGTTCTGTGTCTAGGGGCCTCAAAGACTAAGTCATGGGTATGTGGCATCGAAGAATTTTCTCATTTAAAATTGCTTTATCAATTTCTTCTTGCCAAACAAGGTCTTGTCTGGGTCTTCCAAAACTTAATGTATCAGAAAGGATCATTGGTGCTCTTGCCTGTGCTCTTGAAAAGCAAGAAAACACTTCACAAACCTAAAGCTGAGACTCATTCAGAAAAAACTCTATCTGATTGATATGGATCTTTGCAGGCTAATGAGGGTTCAAAGTATCAATGGGAGAAAATATATACTGGTTATCGTTGATGATTTTTCTCGGTTTACATGGGTGAAGTTTCTACGTTCAAAGGATGAAGTTCTAGCGTTCGTAATTAAATTCCTAAAAATGATCCAAGTTCGTCTGAATGCAACCGTTCGTAACATCAGGACTGATAATGGCACCGAATTCATCAATCAGACACTAAGGGCTTACTATGAAGAAGTCAAAATCTTACATCAAACATCAGTTGCTTGCACTCCATAATAGAATGGCGTTTTCGAAAGACAGAACCATACGTTAGTCGAAGCTGCTCGAACCATGTTGATTTTTTCAAAGGCTCCGTTATTTCTTTGGGCCGAGGCAGTCGCGACAGCTTGCTATACACAAAACCGATCATTAATCCGAAAATGTCACAACAAAACACCGTATGAACTTCTCCATGATCAAAAGCCTAACTTATCCTATCTTTATGTCTTTGTTTCTCTCTGCTATCCCACTAATGGCGGTGCAGATCTTGGTAAGTTAAAACAAAAGGCTGATATTGAAATTTTTGTTAGTTATGCTCTCGCGAAGAAAGCATTCTGAATCTATAACAAAAGAAACCGAATGATTATTGAGACTATACATGTTGATTTTGATGAGTTGACATCAATGGCTTCTGAACAATTCAGTTCAGGACCCGGGCCTAAACTTTTGACTCCTAGAACAATCAGTTCAGGACTCATGCTAAACATTCCTTCATTAACTCTGTATATCCCACCAGCAAAGAACAAATGGGAAATATTGTTTCAACCTATGTTTGAGGTGTACCTTAATTCTCCACCACGTGTTGATCCTCAAGTTCTGGCAGTCATTGCACCAGAACGTGCTGTTTCAACTGGTACACCTTCCTCAATGACAATTGATCAAGATGCACCATCAACAAGTACTTCATAAACACCTCCAAAAACACCATCCCTAGTTATTCCTCTTGGTTTTGAAGAAGCTGACCATGATATTGAAGTTGCACACATGGATAATAATCCCTTTGTTAAATTTCCAATTCCAAAACCTAGTTCTGAAGAATCCTCTACTCAGGTTGTTATTCTGAATCATGTGCATTCAATCAATCAACCACCCAAACACATCAACAAATGGACCAAAGATCACCCGATTGACAATGTTATTGGCAATCCTTCTAAACCGGTTTCCACTCGACAACAACTACAAGATGAAGCTCTATTATGTTATTTTGATGCTTTCCTTTCTTCTGTTGAATCCAAGAGTTATAAAGATGAATTGACAGAATCCTGTTGGATTGAAGCCATGCAAGAAGAACTCAATGAGTTTGAACGTCTTAAACTTTGGGAGCTCGTACCTCGTCCAGATTGTGTAATAGTTATTACCTTAAAGTGGATCTACAAGGTGAAATTAGATGATCTGGGAGGTGTATTAAAAAATAATGCTCGTTTGGTAGCAAGAGGTTATTGTTAGGAAGAAGGCATAGACTTTGAGGAATCTTTTGCTCCAGTTGCTCGACTTGAGGCCATCCGTATCTTTATTGCATTCGTCGCTTATATAAACATGGTCATCTACCAAATAGATGTAAAGACTGCGTTCTTGAATGGCATTCTACGTGAGGAGTTCTATCTTAGCTACTAATGAAAGGCACTGAATTATCATACCAAGAACGTAAATACAGATTGTACAACTTGTTTGATAAGTTTGCTTATGTTCAGGGAGAAACACTGTATGAGTACTACTGGAGATTCTCTCACCTGATCAATGACATGCATAATATTAGGATGACAATGCAACAAGTTCAAGTTAATACCAAGTTTCTGAATGCTCTTCCATCAGAATGGAGCAAGTTTATCACTGATGTGAAGTTAGCTAAGAGTTTGTATACCACCAACTATGATCAGTTGTATGCATACCATAGTCAACATGAATGACATGCTAAAGAAGTTTGTATCACGCGTAAAAGATATTCGGATCCTCTAGCTTTGGTAGCCAACTCTCCAACCCTATACAATCTATCTCAGTCACCACAACATTCAGGTTCTTTAATGTATCCGCCTCCTCAACAATTCACACCAGTTTATGCAGCACCCATTCATCATCAATACCATCACACTCCCAGTAGTCACAAACAACATTCAGTTTCCCCTCAAACATTCATACCTCCATCAATGACACAACAATCTCGAGCTGAATTTCCCCAATTTGACTCCAGTCGCGTTGTTCCTATGTTTCAGAAAGGAGAAGATCCGATTGAATGCATTAACAAAGCAATGTCATTTCTGTCTATCGTCTAATCCTAGAAATCAAGCAACCATTCAAGATGGTAGAGTCACGGTTAATCAGTCAAGGAAGATAAAATCAGCTTATGCTTGGTACCAGTAACAGGGGAGAATTGCTACTACTTTAAAGGGAATATTATGCATCTGGTTCACAAGGAGTGTGAAGTCGTTATAACTTTCAAGGAGAAGGGCATTATGGCAAGATAGTGTATCATCCAAAACGGGCCAAGGAATGATGGATGGTTTAAAGAGAAATTGATGTTAGCCGAAGCTCAGGAAGCGGGTCAAATATTAGATGAAGAGCAACTTGCATTCTTAGCAGACCCGGGAAAATATTAAAAGCCCAGTTTCTCAGCAGACAATCCCTCAAAATTCTACTTTCTAGACTAAAGATTTGGATGCTTATGAATCAGATTGTGATGACTTATCCCCGGCTAAAGCGGTTCTAATGGCAAATCTTTCAAGCTATGACTCAAATGTTCTGTCTGAGGTACAATATTTTGATTCTTCTCCGAATGATATGATTAATCAGGATGTGCAAGAGATGCAGTATTCTGAACAAACACATATTAACGATTTTCAAGATAATGGATACATAGTGATTGTAATATCATTTCGTATTCTCAATATCTATAGGAATCACAAGATGTAGTTATTCAGGATACTAATTCTTCTGCACCTAATGATTTATTAGTGCTATTTTTGGTTGAACAAATGACTGATTACGTAGCTCATCTAGATAAGGAAAATCAGACAAATAAAATGGTAAATGAATCATTAACCGCTGAGCTTGAGAAATACAAAGAACGAGTCGCCATTTTTGAACAAAGACTTAATGTAGATTTAAATAAACGTGAAAAATTAATAAATTCTCAAATGGATGACTTAATTAAGAATAGAAATGCAAAGCTTGTGGCTTTTCAATAGGAGATCGATACACTTAAAGAAACTCTTTCTAATATTGTCAAGGAAAAGAATCTTTATAAAAAACATTAACTGTTTTCAAAACAGAATATAAAGAAAAAGAGTCTAAATACATTGACAAGGAAATTGTTTTGGAAAAACAAAATAAAAAAATGGAGAATATTATTTGTAAGATGTATCGATCTACGCAAGCAATGCATATGCTAACGAAACCACAAGTTTTTTACGATGACACTCACAAATAAGCTCTTGGTTATCAAAATCCGTTCAATCTTAGAGAAAGCTGGTAGGCTGATTCAAGCGCAAGCAGTGATAGTTGAGAGGATTGTATTGTTATATAGGTAGGAGCAAGTGCTGTACACGTATGTTGAATGAATGGGTTAACTTCGCTATGGCGCGGATGGCGCGTCAGGGGGAAGGTAGTGTGCGAATTTAGGCTGTGTAATAGTAAAGGAGTGACAAGATAATACGAGGGTCGTTGATAATAAGAGCTGTGTCGTTCCAAATGTAGGTCTGATGCGGAAAGACTTAAAACGTTATACAGTTGTTACTATGCCGAATATGAGAAATAATGGCGTAGTGGAGGGAACATCTACATAGCACATACTATTATAGGATAGATATGTGTAATAGTGGGGGGGGGAGCGGCAACAATAAAATATATATGTTAGTAGAGATATATTTGCTGGGAAGTGATGAGGTTATATGAGTTGTGAGGATGGATGTTGTTCTTTGACATTCTGAAAGTTCTCAGGTGAGTGTTGGTGTGCGGGGGTGGATGAGGTTGGTCTAATATAAGATGTGAAGTAGATAATAGACAGAATAGGGTAGGCATTTGGTAGATGAGTACTGTATTATGTTGTTGGTATCTGTGGGTTTGGGGGGGGGGGTGTTGGTGAGGGGTGTATGTACATGGTAGTTGAAAGTGGAGGGGGGGTTGGTTTGAATGTTTTTCGGTGAGGAGAGAGGTGATCTAGACGCGTGTGTGTTGTTATTGTAGGGTTGGTATCTTTTACATATTACATCACTGAGGGTATGATTTGTTTAGTTGGCGTTATAGGGTGATGGATTCTAGGGGTGGAGTTGTAGGTTAGACTTACGAGTTTAAACAGGTGTTAGTAGAGGTGGGACGTTAGGATATGTGATGCAGGTATGTTAGTACATAGAGGAGTTTGAGAGGGGCATATCTCTCTGTATATTGTGTGTATAGAGGATTAGGTGATATGCGGGAGTGGTTTGGTAGTTGGGGTTTTAGGGGGGTTAATTTGATAGTCACGATATGAGGTCTTACATTGTGGGGTGATGTTGATGGGGGTATGTCTTGTGTTCATGAGTTGATAGTGTGTTTTGATTATATATGAGTTGATGCGATGTTGGAATTATAAGTTTATTATGATATGGAGATTGATTGGATGCATATGGCTGTGAATTATGTGGAAGATTGGATTGAAGTGTGGAATATGGTGACATTGTGGTGTGAGTGTGTTTGCACGAATTGTGTTTTGTGTTAAGATGGTGAATTGGCTGTGCTCAAAAGAGGGTTATGGAGGGTGTGGTATGAGGATTCTGGAGGAGTGTTGATTGAGATAGCAGTGAGGATCGAGGATGGATTGAAAATGTTGACTCAGAGTAACAATTGGAAAAGGCAGATGTGGGGCATGGTTGCGATTGTGGAATTAGCGCTACTCGAACATACTAATGCAAAAATTTTTCCAAAAGGACAATTTTTTCGTGAAAACCAAATTGCTCCTAACATTTAATCAATTATTTGAAGACACGATAAATGAATTGAAAGGCGCGGCAGTCATATGACGAGAGAAAAGACACGGTCATAAGAAGGTTAAAAGATAGGATTAAATCGTTGAGTGGAAAAGATAATGTGGAAAATGTAAAGAAAGACATTGATGAGATTGAAATAATCAACATTGAGCTGGAGCATAGTGTGGCACAATTCCTTTCTGAAAATGGAAATTTAAGAAAAGAACGAGAGCAATTGAAATCAATTTACAAAGACGAATTTGACTTAATTAGAAAGACACGTGTTCAGTCAAAAGAACATTGTGACTCTTTAATTGCTCAAAGAAAGTTTTGTGCGAAAGACACGGACACTCTCTTTAATCCTATATCTTGGTTTGGTAGTCGCACAAAGCCATGGGTGTCTCGCATGATAGTAAAATTTATTATACGAGGCTGTGATGAATTTGAATTGTTGTCATTAAAGTTGTGATCAACTGCATCTTGGCGGGGCAAACCATTGGGCTTGCAGCCATAGCGGGTGTATCCGCTTTTTTGATTTTTAGCATATCTGAGCCTCATACACACATATCTCATCATAATTATATACATATTTGAGGGCTTTTCGCATGTGTTTGGGTGGGTCTGGGCAAGGGTGAGATAATTTGCATCACCCATGTGTGATCGGATACACTAAGATTAGCACGCGAGGTACTGGTCCCTTATAATCATCTAAAAAAAAAAGACCCAATCTACCCATTCATGAGACAGTAACTGTTTCTTATTATAAAGTGTTTACAGGAGAACCGCCAAAAGGGAGCTTAAGTTGGCTACTCATGAAGCTATAATTATCCTAAGTTTGTGGGCAGACGGGTAAGTTTCTTAATTTCCTAGGATACCACTTTAGAATAAGCTACTATTTGTTTTAACTGTAATAACTGATGTGTACTTTTTTAGGTGGTTTTCTTTTTGGAAGAACTCTATCAGTACTTGCAACAACGACATTGCCGACATCGATGGCTGCTCGAAGGCCCCAGAAGTTTTATCTTAGGTACCCTTATTCTGAAATTACAACATGGGCAATAACTCGCTTGTTGCTTGATACATGTTTACTAAATCGCGTAGATTGGATAGCTTAGGTCCTAATTTATATCTGAATTTGCACTACAAAAGAGTTGCATGTTCTTTATGACATAATAAAGTACTGAAGATTGATTTTTTTAAGTTTGTATGAAGTGGTGAAACCTTAATCCATTTGACATAGGTGACACATATCAAGAAAACAGTTTTTCCATAAAGTTCAAAATTATACTTAAAAGTAGGTTTTTAAGCTTTATATACACAAATTCAAATATCCCACTTCGAAAGTATTGATTTTTATTAAAAAGAATGGATTTTTATTGAAAATAGTGGATTTTTATTGAAAAAGAAAGGATTTTTAGGTAAGTAATGATGAAGTTAGTGAGACCCTACTGGCGATTTTTGTTTTGTTTATAATGTAGAGGTTAAGGCTCAGAGAGATAAAAATGAACCTTATGTAGGAGTTAACATTGGTACAGATGTGTCGAATTTGCTTCCCCCTACAAAACTGGTTGCATTTTACAGCAACAGAAAGTGACCCATATCTATCTTTATGACGCTGATGTGGATATCCTTAAAGCCTTGTTGAAAACCAAGGTTCGTGTTATTGTTTCTGTTTCGACTAACCAAAGCGGCAGGTGATGAGGTTTTGACTATGGTTGGGTAGGAGCAATATGATCCACATTCACCAGTATTATCATCAGGTTAAAACTGCCGTAACATATATATATATATATCACATAGGAAAAACAGTCTCTCCAAAAAACTACGTATCAGTGACAATAATAACAAAAAGAATCTCATTACTTTCTGATTAAAAAAACAGGTACAACTGTCAAATCCACATCCAAACCACAGAGGAACATTAAATGGATATTCTTTTCTTCCGACAGCCGAAGACGATGTCTCTGGACTATCCGTGCTCGGAACTCGCGTAAAAATACAAAAAGGCATACCCACGTGAGATACCTACTAAAATACTGAGCATCGAAGGTGAAAATCATGTGTTCCAAATCCATTTTAGTTCTTCCACACCAAAAGGATCTGGTGAGTTTATCGTTGATGCAATCTATTAATACAAATAAACCGGTTTTAAACAAAACGTTTTGACAATCAACTTAGGCTAAGGTTTTATTAATGACAAAACATAACAAACCATTTTTCTCAAACCTCTTATTTTTCAAAACATGATTTCTTTACTATTCTTCTATTCAACTTTGTTATAAAAGACATGCAGCTTGAAATAGTGCAAAATTCTTTTAAACCCTAACTTTACACAAATCATTTACACTTATTAATTAATTACTTCATTTAGTATATAATCAAATGCAGCAAATCCAAGGAAAATCTTATAAGATTACACAAGATATCTCAAGATTTTGCAAATCAAAATCCGGATTTAGTTACTGTATGCCGGTGCTCTTTGTTTTGCAAGCCGGTGCCCTCTGTCAACAGCACCAGAAGAACCGGCCTACAGTAAAACTTTTGGCTATAAATACCAAGCCATTTCTCATGTTTTCATTACCCTATTTCTCTATCTAATCTTTCTCTAAACAACTGGTCTTCTCTATCTCTCTTGCACTCTTTCTAAATTCTTGTGTAGGTAATGTAAAACACCCCAAATGGGGTGCTGCGGAATATGGAGTACGGGGCGTGGGAGTGGTTACTTCAAGATCAACAGCACAAGCTATATAATGAACAGACACATAAATGTCGTTTTAAAATGATAACATTGGATTTATTAAAAGGGTAATAACATAAAGCCTTTAGCTTAACTTGTTCATTGTCGAATATTACAAATAGTTGACAATACATTTCCCCAAATATGATGCACTAAATCTTTAAAGAGTGGCAATCCAATATTTAACCAAGGCATCCTTGGCATCCCTATGCACTATTGATCTCCTGAAAACATTGCTTAAAACGTCAACAAAATGTTGTGAATTATAGGTTTGATAAATCTATTAATATGCAGGACCGAAGACTTTTTAGTGATAATGCAACACTGCTGTTCACACAAAATAGATTACATTTACACTAAGCTCCACTGACACTGTAAGCTCGTCGGTATTTCTTGCAATTTAAAAATATATATTGCAATTTCTGCTGATTAGATGTTCACCGAAAACATCCTAAATTCGGACGTGCTATATCGTTCGTTCCCAGTGTTAGCAAAATCACCGAACGGGGAGGTAGTTTCCCAATAGATCTTTATTATATAACATTCCGCGCTCACTTAATGTAATACCCAATAAATCTATGCAATTGACGTTCATGAAAAAAGGGGCTCACTTGGGTTATCGCTTACTTAGGGCAACATGTTATCAATACTTGCGTCCATTATAAATTAAAGCTTGATTGTTCACCCTTAAATGTAAATCATTGAAAATCATAAAAATGTGGGGCTATGATACATTGGAGTTCAGACTATCCAAATTACGCAGTTAAAGGTATCGTAAAGATCGAATGCAACCTAAATTATCATAGGTCGAATAAGTACCAAGTACTTAAATATAATCTTATAGTTGTTACATCGTACTATCGTTCGAGGCTATCATAATTAAGAGGTATGACATGAACGTTAGAGGGAGTTAGGAACTTTAAATCGTAAAATCCAACTACCTCGGCGAAACGCATGAAGAGGCCTCATTATGAAACTCCCTCGTAATATAGTACTTTGATAACCACATAATATTCTATATAGCTCAATCACAAAAAACTAATGGTTTTGGAAAATTTGTGTTTAATATGTTAAATCGTTTAATTACAGTTTAGTAAAACTTGGCGTAACTTTCGCGTTTTAGGCCCGTTTCTTGCGTTTCTTTGTCCTATCTTTTCGTATTAAGATGGTTATCGATATTTGGACATTTCATAAAATTTTCCCTGTATGAACAGTAACTTTTACTGTTATGGGAACAGACATGGGGTTTATATAATTAGTATTTTGTTGTCGTTAAAAACCCGTAAATGTCGTATTGTATTCGTTTTATAGTATCCGTTCGTTTAACGATTCTTACGAGGACGTTTCGTATTGAAAGTTCTCTATTTTTGAGGTTTACAAAAAGATAACTTTCTGTCCTATGATTTGTAACTATTATAAAAATAGTTTTTATAAACAGTATTAATTGCTCGTAAACTTGCGAAATTCATACTCGTCGTTTTTAATTGAAAAATTACGATCCTATCATTTTGGAATCCTAAAAAAATAATTGTATTATTTGTTAAAAATATCAATCCTTTGCTGTTTAAAGTTTTATATTAAATTGTTTTTATAAAAAATTTACTTACGACTTCGTTTTATTAACGTTAAATAGTTTTTAACGTAACTTTTTCGTAATTAATCGTTAACAAGGTTCTTACCCTTTTCAGAATCGTCGTGAAATTTATTATCTTATAAAAATATTAAAATAAATATGTAAAATTTTCGTATTTTGGACAGATTCTTTGCTTAAGCTTGTTGGAACTCCATTGTAACATTTTCTTTACTACTTTACACTTTTGTATTTTATCCCAATGTCTCATAATTTCATAGCTATATTATAAATCATAATATATAAATGTCCATTGTCCATAGTAGTCCTCATATGTTCAGTTACCAAGGTTAACATTTCCATGTAATACTTATATCATAATATTTACGTAAGTAACTTATTTACTAGGTTTGTAAATAAATCATTTTTTACACTAAAAATAACTTGATACGATTTTTCTCCTCTTTTTTAATCATCGATGGTAAGTAATAACAAAAATATATAAAAGTAATCTATGTGGTCATTTCAAGTGAAAACTTTATTTTTCATGATTAAAATTTAAGTGGTGATATAAGCTAAATAGAATGATTCTTTTGCTTAATAATGAAAAAGATATATTAACATAAGAAGTTTTATTGGGACTCTTTCATGATGATATGAGAATGATGATGTACAAATACTAAACCCTTGTTTAGCCACAAAAACCAAGCTTGCACTAATAAACCCTTAGCTTTCCTTAATTAAACCCTAGCTCCCTTTTTCTTGAGAAATACTTGGAAATGGTGATTCAATGCTTGCAAATGCCTTAGTATACCTTAGAATAGGTGTATATAGAAGTGTATGGATTGTAGAAAATTTTGTATGGGTTTGGTTGGGGACAACAAGTTTGTGCGTGAGCTCCTATAGACCAAAAGGAGAGTTTTTTGGTTTGATGTTCTAGTGTGAGATGTGTATAAGACTTTTACTTGTTATTGATTGTTTATAGGATGTAAAGTGGTCAAAGTCCCAGGCATGGTTCAAAGTATGGTGTTGGCATGGCTCTTTGTCAAGGTAAGGTGGAATGTGTTGCCATGATGAGGATTAGTATGGCATGATTTGACCAATTTGAAGCCTTATCTTATTTTACATGTATATATTTGTATATAGTGCTGAATTTAGTGGACAAAGATATACATGTTATATTTATGTTAATTTTATGTTTGGGTATACTATAGTGGTATTTGTTGATGCGTAGATAGTTTTTTGTGGTTCCGGGGTGCCTAAACGCATGTTTTATCGCGAAAGTATACACTTTATGTTTCCATTAAAAATAAAAATGAACAAAGTTAAATAACTTATTCCTTAATATAATTATATAACCCTTGAATGATAGTAAACATTTTATTGTTTGATGCCCGTTTACATTGAACGTAAATTTTAGCTTACTCGTTATTTTTAAACTTGCTTCTCGGCAGCGCGACCAATTATAATCAAATTACGCGTACTTTACTAAAAATAAATAGTAGATTTATTGACGTCGTCAATGACTTGAAAACACAGGGTGTTATAGACTTCCCACGTTAAATGAGCCTTGTCCTCAAGGCTTATGATGCGGCACTCGACGACGGCTGTGGTATTGGCGAAGTTGGTGTGGATATTCTTTATGAATTGGTCTTCACGCTCCACGTTTTTATAGGGACTCTCTTGTGTTCCCATCGAACTTTGACCAATGGGATCCGGACTTATTTCAACGTTTAACTTCTCGTCCATATTTTCTACGGTTCTCAACAAATGAAGTTTGTCGTCCAAATTAAGTCATCCAACGGAACGGACTATGGTTTGGTCGGCATGACATTTTTCGATTAGATACTGAAATGTATTATGGACTCTGCTTAATTCTTTTGGAAAGTTTAAGCATGTAAGCACTTCTCCAACCTTTCTTTACCTAACAAGTCCAACATACCTAGGGTTCAACGTCCCCGTTGGCCAAAACGCTACAAACACCTTTCCAAGGGGCGACCTTATGCATGACTTTAGTCTCAATTGAAATTCCATTGGCTTACGTTTCAAGTCAGCGTAACTCTTCTGCCGATCACGAGCAGCTTGCATCCTTTGCTTAATCTGAATGATTTTCTCGGTGGTTTCTTGGATCAGTTCTGGACCGAGTATCTGAGCTTCTCCAACTTCAGTCCAACAAACAGGTGATCGACACTTCCGACCATAAAGTGCTTCAAATGGTGCGGCCTTGATGCTACGTGATAGGATATTGTTGTATGAAAACTCGACTAATGGCATATGGTAACCAACCCCTTTCCAAAGTCGATTGCTACTAGCACGCAAACTTATCTCGAGAGTTTGAATGGTCCTCTCGCTTTGCCCATCGTTTGCGGAGGGGTAGCAGTTACTCATATCCAAATTTGTACCCAAAGCGTTCTGAAGTGACCTCCAGAAATTGGATGCGAATCTCGGATCACGATCGCAGATGATTGAGACAGGTATCCCATGCCTTGTGACCACTTCCTTTAAATACAATCTTGCAAGTTTATCTAAAGGATCGGTCTCTCTCATTGGTGTGAAGATCGCAGACTTAGTGAGTCGGTCAACGATCACCAAATTGTATCATAGCGTGAGTCGTTTCTTAGGATGCTTGTGACAAAAATCACATGGTGAATGTTATCCATTCCATTCAGGAATCTTAGCTGTACCAATATTCTGACGGCTTTGATGTTCGGCCTTGAACTTAGCATGGTCAAACACTTGGTCAACATAAGTAGCTATGTCGGCTTTCATATTGGGCCACCAATATAGTTTCTTCATGTCTTGGTACATCTTATCAGAACCCGGATGAATAGAGTATTTTGATTTATGGGACTCGTGCATGATCACAGTCCGCCAATTCGCCATACTAGGTAAAACCAGCTTCCTGACATTTAGGCACAGGGTTCATCCGTATCGTGGTTCAACTTTTGTTATTAATAGCTTCTGGAAAATTTAGCATTCTAAACACATTCGCCCAACGTCTTCCACTCTAATGTTTCGGGTTTTTGCGCTTCGGTTTGAGCATTTAAGATCTGTTTGGGAAGGTCCAAACTAATAGTCATAACCAATGCTCGAACTCTTAGCGGTGGTTCTCGTTCTCTCCTGCTTAAAGCATCTGCAACGACATTTGCTTTCCCGGTGATTAACGGAATATCGCAATCGTATCACTTAGCAGCTCTAACCATCGTCGTTGCCTCAATGTTTAACTCTTTTGATCTAAATGTGTTGCCATACTCTTCGTGATTCGGTGAACACCGTACACTTAGTTCAATATAAATTATGTTACAGATCTGAGAAGCGAACACCATGCACGAGTTCTAAATCATGAGTCGTGTAGTTTTTCTCATGAATTTTCAACTGGCGTGATGCGTAAGAAATCACCTTCTCCCTTTGCATCAACACAGCACCCAAACCTTTCTTTGAAGCGTCGCAGTATGCGATGAAGTCTTCGCTTCCTTCAGGTAATGCAAGGATTGGTGCACTGCACAACTTTTGCTTTAACAATTGAAAAGCTGTTTCTTGTTTATCGCCCATCTCAAACTTAACCTCTTCTGGGTAAGCTGAGTCATCGGTTTTGCAATCTTTGAATACCTTCAATGGAGTCTTCGGTAATATCAGCAAGCCTAAGAATTGGCGAATCTCGGTGGGACTAGCGAGAGGCAATCCTTAATGGATTCATCTTGGCTGGTATACAGCATGAATGCCTTTCACTATCGATCACATGAGAGAAACTGCACTTTTGGAAATCCAAAATTTTTTTTTCCCCCATAAAAACATTTGGAAAAATTTGGCTTTACAACGTCCTCCTTCTTAAGCAGTTCTAGGATTTGCTTAAGGTGTTCTTTTATGTTTTGCTCGTTCTTCGAATTATAGTATTTCATCATAAAGACAATCTCAAAATTTATCAGTTATGGTTGCACACCGATTTCATAAGGTCCATGAATACAGACAGGTGGTTTGTTAAAACCAAAGGATAATTGAAATTCGTAATGGGTATGAGTTTGAGGCAGTCTTGGACTGTTTTTCTCGGAACCTAATTGGTGATAACCTGACCCCCTTTAGGTCGATATTTCGTGTGACACTCGGCCCTTGGTGTAGATCAAATGGATCATCAATTCTTGCGAGCGGATAACGGTTCTTCACCGTTAATTTATTCAGTTCCCGGTAATCAATGCACATCCGGAATGACCCGTCCTTCTTTTTGACAAACAAGACCGGAGCTCCCCAGGGCGAGGAACTGGGCCTTATAAATCCTTTGTCGGATAGCTCCTTCAGTTGCTCAGATAACTCTTTCATTTCGGAAGGCGCCAATCGATAAGTGCCCGTGCTACAGTGCAAAGCACCAAGTACCAAATCAATTTGAAAACTCCACTGTCGAGTCGGGGAAGACCCGGCAAGGCCTCAGATATACCTTTCAGGGAAAGTCCTGGAACTATGGGTACGTCCTCAAGTCGCTTCTTTCCAGACTTGTCTTCAATCACTTTGTAGTGACATGTGCCAGAATGATATGGAAACCTTTTCTATGTACTTTTGGTTTTAGTGCTCGAAATGATGTTTAATCGTGTCACATTTCACGGGGTATTCAATCACCGTGTATGATTTAGTGTATATTTCTTCCTGGAATGCGAACAATTTCTCGGCACACATGATGACCAGCTTTGGTACTTCGCCAACCAAATCCATCCGATTTAGCATCAAAACTCCCCAGTTCTACAGGCATTAAGTTTTATGTTGAATTGGTGGTTGAGGAGTTTAATGTGCACCTTGAGCTAATAGTGTTTAACCCAATTATCCTACCGTCAGCTAGTTCGACATCATAATAGTGATCTAGGGTAGATGGTGTGATGTCAATTTGGGAGCTAAATGTAGTAGACACAAAACTTCGATCGGCACCCGTATCAAATAAGATATAAGCATAGTGGTTGTTTAGAAGGAACGTACCCGCAACGACATTGTCTGGGTTTGCCCCCGCATTTCCAACCACATACACCTTTGCTGGAGCCCTGTCATTTCCAGCTTGATTACCACGATCATTGTTCCTCAGTCTTGGGCAGTTACTTTTAAAATGGCCTTGAGCTCCGCACTCAAAGCAACCATTGCCCTGCTGATTATTGTTGTTGTTGTTACGGTTGTTGTTGTTGTTGTTTCGGTTGTTGTTGTTGTTATTACGGTTGTTGTTGTTGTTGTTGCTACGGTTGTTGTTGGCATTGGCAGGTCGGCTCCTACAATCCTGGGTTAGATGACCAACCCTTTTGCAGTTATTGCACCTAGGTGGACAAGGACCTTCATGATTGTAGTTACACTTCGAACACAGCGGTTTAGAACGGGTATGTTTTCCTGACACTATTGCCTGCAGTGTAGGCCTGGCTGGTGTTCTGCCTTTTATTCTGTTGGTTTTGATTGTTTTGGAAGATCATCATTCTTTTCTTTCTTTCTGCGCAGACGTTCAGCATACGCTGGGTCTTATCTCCATTAACTCAGTTGTTAAACTCATTCACTTCTTGCATAGTCTCGATTTTGTGCCTTACCCATCACCCCATGCCAGTAATCATATAGGGAAACCACGACATATAATTCTCACCTTGTCAATCTCTTCTGGGAACAATTCTGGAAACCATCAAAGCTAGTGCTGAAATCGTTCGACTATAGGGCCACACATTGGTGCCTTTGATTTAGATTCCACATCCTCGGTCTCAATCTTCTTGATCTCACCCTGGTCAGTATTTATTCAGTCATCATTTTTTAAGTGCTGCCCATGGTCATGCATAGAGCTGCTTTCAGTAGTATGTGTCGTTTAACATGGGCATGTCTCTACGACAGGTAGATGCATCATCTTGCAGAGTGAAGTCGAGAATATGACTTGGCTAGTTGTTGGGCTAATTGCTAATGCTGAAAACAGATTCCATTTTCTCAAACCATCGAGGTGGAGCGTCGAACGGACTCCTCAGTGCTTTGAGTCCAAAGTTTGCATTTCAAGATTCAGGAGTAAGAGCATTCGCGAGCAGTTTGGGCTGGGCCTTGTCTGAACCATTGCTATTGTAGCCATTCCTAACCCTGCTTGCTTCTGCTTCAGCCATTGCAGCAGCAACTCCTTGGTCAATTAAGGCCTGAAGTTGTGCCTCAGTAACAGTTGTGGTTGGTTCATTTGGAGTTGGTGGGGCTCGGGTTGATCTCGTGGCTCTTTTCGGTGCCATTTTCTTCAATCACAAGAAAACACAACACCCGTTAGATTTCAATACAATCATAACGTGCGTAACATAATGATCATAAAAAAATAAGATCACATTCACCATAGCAAATATACAACCAACACAAGATCGCCTAACATAATACATCCATTCCATATATAAACTGGAAATATACATGATCTATTTGGTACACAACGATTTCCTATCGATGTTACTCAAAGTGAAAATAACCTTAGTCCTTATAGCGGAGTTCCAGTAATAATTAGTCAGGGCTATACAGGTAGCTAATCGGAAACAAGTTCTATACATGATAGCTAACCAAAACAAAGATCTTACCGATGCTAACTGGGAGTAACCCATAAAACTTAACAGACTGCATAGTAGATTTCAATCATAACCACCGTCTAGGGAATGTACCAGTATCTCAAGTGTCAATGCGTGCTCCGCCTCCAGGCCTGGGGTACCGCATGAATATGCTGAACAGCAAGATCATCTGCAGCCTGACGCTGCCACTCGTGGCGACGTGCCTCAGTCTCTAACAATGTAATCCGTGCCTCTAAGGTCCTGCTGTAAGCTCAGATTAGCCAAATCCTAACGGTCTGGATTCTCTCCTGCTCGTAGCAAGTCTCTCTCTCCTCAAAATCTTAATCTAGTCGCACAGTATGCACGATCCTTTTGGGATCGTGATGTCGGTGCAAAACTCTGAGCTCTCCTCTAGTGCAACATCCTACCTGGTAATGATCTCCTGTTGACAACTCTAGGCGGTCTTCATCCTCCTCTCAGTATATAGGAGTCTAGTCTATATAGTGGGTACTGGCTGTCTCGCAGCAGCAGCAGCAGAACTCTCTCCAATCTCACACCCAGGTCTGGGAGTAGTACGTAGTAGTCTATTCGAGGAGGTGCTCAGCCTGGGAACATAAGTCAGCGGCTACTAGATGGTGGCAGGTAGTCGGGATAGGTAAAACTGTGGCGTCCCTGATGGGCTGTAATGATTGATTAGTAGGTTGATGTACATCTTTCATCTCAACCTCGAGTGCTCTAGGACTATAGAGGTCGATCGTGGAGCATAAATGGATGGTGGTAAATGAGGTTAGGTGCCTCATCCTCCGCTGGTACTAAATCTCAGGTGCTCAGGCTCAGGAATGTTCACTGGTATATAGGTTCTCAGGTTCATACCTGGAGAACGTAGAGTGACTGCTCGAACAATGTTGGGCAGCCTCCTCGTAAGGATCCTTAGTTGGAATACTTCAAGGATCGTGCCTCAGAGTGAACAGACGTATAGGTACCGCGGAATCGCGAACATGATACTGCTGGACCAGCAGAAATAACTTTATGAGTATATTCTATCAAGGTATTATTGTAATTTTCGGTATTTATATTCTAACCACGTCTTGTCAATATGAATGCATAAGTCAATAATGCAACAAATAGTCGTATGCATGATTGTATGCACATAGAATGTCCAGTGTACTCCCCGTTGTATAAATTCGTATGTGAAATGGTTATAGTCAGCAAAAACATTTGACCTGGTTCATATAACCTTGCGCTTGATACCAATTGTAACACCCCAAATTGGGTGCTCTCGGAATTAAGGGTCCGGGGGTGTTATTCAAGATCTAACAAGCACAAGATATAAATGAACGACACAAACATGTCGTTAAATTTTATCATTGGAATTTAATTTAAAGGGGTTAAAATACAAAAGCATTTAGCTTATACTTGTTCATTGTCGAAATAATACAAAAGTTGACAATAATTATCCCCAAATATGATGCACCTTAATCTTTAAGAGTGCAATCTAAAATATATCAATGCATCTTGGGCATCCATGCTAATTGAGCTCCTGATAACATTGCTTTAAACATCGTCAACAAAATTGTTCGGTGAAATTCATAGGTTTGATAAAATATAATATGCAGGATCCGCAAGACTTTTTAGTGAGAATGCAAACAAATGCAGTTTTCACAAAACTAGATTACATTTACACTAAGCTCATGACACTGAAGCTCGACAATCTTTCTTGCAATTAAACTATATATTGCAATTTCTGCCCGATTAGATGTTCAACCCGAAAACATCCTAAATTCGAACCATTGCTATTACGTTCGTTCCCGGTGTTAGCAAAAATCACCCGAATCGGTAGAGTAGTTTCCCAAATAGATCTATTATTATACAATTCGCGACTAACATAAGTAATTCCAATACATCTATGAAATTGACAGTATGAAAAAGGGGCTAACTTGGGCTTATCGATACTTAGGCAACATGTAAGCAATCTTGGTCCAATTTATAAAATAAAGCATGTTTCCACCCCAAGGTTATAAATCATTGAAATCATAAAAATGTGGGGCTATGAACTCACCTTGAATTCTGATAATCCAAGTATCACAGATAACGTGTCACGTAAAAGATCAAATGGCAACTACATTTATCATAGGTCGGATAAGTTCCAAGTACTTAAATTATTCTTTTGTTGTTACTTCGTAATATCGTTCGGGTATCATAATTAAAGAGGTCATGACATGACGTTTCGAGGTGTTAGGACACTTTAAATCGTAAAATCCAACACTCGTCGGAAAACGCCATCGAAGAGGCTAATTATGAAACTCCTAGTAATATAGTACTTTGATAACCACTAACATTCTATATAGCTCAATCACCAACTAATGTTTTGGATAAATTTGTTAATATTGTATAAAACGTTTCTAATTACCGTTTAGTAAAATGGCGTAACTCTTCGCGTTTTAAGCATAGATTCTTGCGTTCTTATGTCCATCATTTCGTATTAAGAGGGTTATCGATATTTGACATTTTCATAAAATTTTCCCCCTGATGAACAGTAACTTTTACTGTTCATGACAGACATGAGTTCTATAAATTTTGTATTTGTTGTCGTAAAACTCGTAAATGTCGTATTTTATTCGTTATAGCTCCGTTTTTAATGATTCTTTCGAGGACGTTCTCGTATTTATGCATACTTTTTTAGGTGCTTTTCTTCTTGGAAGAACTCTATCAGTACTTGCAACAATGACATTGCCGACATCGATGGCTGCTCGAAGGCCCCGAAAGTTTTATCATAGGTACCCTCTTCTGAATTTATTATACGAGGCTCTGATAAGGTGGCATACAACACTGGTCAAACTCTCATGTCGCCTGTACATGTTTACTAAATCACAATGATTGGATAGCTAGGACCCAAATTTATATCTAAATTTGCACTACAAAAGAGTGCATGTTTCTTATGCCATATAAGTAACTGAAGATTGATTTTTATTCAAGTTTTTATGAAAGTGGTGAAACCCTAATGCCATTTTGCACAGGCTGACCCATATCAAGAAACACAGTTTTTTCACATAAAGTTCAAAATTATACTTAAAAAAGTAGGTTAAGCTTTTTATACACAAATTCAGATATCCCACTTTGAAAGTATTGATTTTTATTAAAAAGAACGGATTTTTATTGAAAACGAAAGGATTTTTATTGAAAAAGAAAGGATTTTTATGGAAGTAATGATGAAGTTAGTGAGACCCTACTGGCGATTTTTGTTTTGTTTATAATGTAGAAGTTAAGGCTCAGAGAGATAAAAATGAACCTTATGTAGGAGTTAACATCGGTACAGATGTGTCGAATTTGCTTCCCCCTACGAAACTGGTTGCATTTTTGCAGCAACAGAAAGTGACCCATATCCGTCTTTATGACGCTGATGCGGATATCCTTAAAGCCTTGTAGAAAACCAAGGTTCGTGTTATTGTTTCTGTTCCGACTAACCAAAGCGGCAGGTGATGAGGTGTTGACTATGGTTGGGTAGGAGCAATATGATCCAACATCTCCACCAGTATATCATCAGGTAAAACAACCAAAACAAATATATATACACATAGGAAAAATACGACTCTTCTAAAAACTACTGTATCGGTGACAATAATTAACAAAAGAAACTCAATACTTTCTGATTAATAAACAGGTACAACTTTAAATCCACATCCACAACCACAGACGGAACAACAAATGGATAATTCACATTCTTCACGACAGCCGGCGACAAAGCTATTGGCTATCCGTGCTTAAAACTCGGCAACTCGCGCAAAAATACAAAAAGGCATACCCACGTGAGATACCTACTGAAATACTGAGCACCAAAGGTGAAAATCATTTGTTCCAAATCCATTTCAATTCTTCCACACGAAAAGGATCTGGTGAGTTTACCGTTGATGCAATCTGTTAATACAAATAAACCAGTTTTAAACAAAACGTTTCTACAATCAACTTAGGCTAAGGTTTTATTAATGACAAAACATAACAAACCATTTTTCTCAAACCTCTTATTTTCTCAAAACATGATTTCTTTACTATCTCCCAACTTTGTATAAAAGCACATGCAACTTGAAAAAGTGCACAAATCTTTTTAAACCCTAACTTTACACAAAATCATCTTACACTTATTAATTTAATTACTTCATTTAGTATATAATCAAATGCAGCAAATCCAAGGAAAATCTTATAAGATTACACAAGATATCTCAAGATTTTGCAAATCAAAATCCGGATTTAGTTACTGTATGCCGGTGCTCTTTGTTTTGCAAGCCGGTGCCCTCTGTCAACAGCACCGGAAGAACCGGCCTACAGTAAAACTTTTGGCTATAAATACCAAGCCATTTCTCATGTTTTCATACACCTTTCTCATCTAATCTTCTCTCTAATCAACTGATCTCTCTATCTCTCTAGCATCTCTTTCTAAATCTTGTGTAGGTAATTCACTTCAAGAAAGGAATTGCCAAATACGCGAAAGTTTCAAGCACGCCTCAAAAGTGTCTTGATCTTGATTCTTCTTACTTCATTCAAGAGATCATCTTGCTGTGATTTATTGTTGTATTGTTAGTTGTACATCAAGTGTAGTTGTGTTATTATCGATTCTCGTGTGTGAGAAATTCGGTGATCATCTTTGTAACCTATAGAAGTGTACCATCGTTGTGAAGGCTTCTCCGCCAAGTGAAAGGAGCTCGGTGACTAGTGTTTAACAAACTCTCGAGTAGGTGACTCGGGGAGTGGAGTAGGGCAAGGAAGGTGTCCTTGTAGCCGAACCACTATAAATACTTGTGTCCCGGTGAAATCTTTCTACACTCTATTTTCTCTTTACTTTTACATCTCTTACTTCTTAATTATCAAACATCAATATCTAGATCACTTCACTAAAAAGTTTCAAACAAAGTGTTTTACAAGTTTTAAAAGGCCAAAAATTTAGAAAACTATTCAACCCCCCCTTCTAGTTTTCCACAGAATGACTCCTTTGAATAGATGATACGATGTTAGGATACAACACCCATATACATGCCAAGTACAACTCTCATGTACATACCTAAAACAAAACCGAAGGACACCACCTGTCATAATGATGGACAAACTACCTCTGATGGAACATGGCGAAAGGAAGACGAAGGTTAGTATCACATGCCTCATAAGGTTCGTTCAAACCACGGTTACCAACATCCGTGGCCTTTTTTTTACGGTGAAGTCATTGTTGTTCTATCTATACCTTGACTAAGACTTGTCAAAAAATGTCGTAGCATCACATGCTTTACGAGATTTTTATGGGTTTTATCAATATTAAATAGTCATGTGTGGTTCCCAAAATGATAGTGTAACACCCTCAATTCAGCTTCATGTCAGCGGAAGGGTCAAATGGTGTTATGTCATAGCACAATAACTCAAATCATAGAAAATGACTCAAAAAGAGATGTTTTAAGAAAATTTCATTCATTCAAACAATAAAAGTTTTCATCACGGTCCCCAAATAAGTTTTACAACATCATACAATGTTTTACAAAACGTTTTCGAATGAATAATTATTTAGCGGGCCTTCATATCTCCATCAATCCGAATTACATTCAAGGACCTGAGATAAAACATGCTAAAAGTCAACAATAATGTTGAGTGAATTCATAGAGTTTATATATATAAACAATAAAATTTTCCGAACACAAGTATCATTTTCAAAATTATCTAGATATAACGATGTGGATCAGACAACGTTATAGGGGGATTATTATAAGCCTCATGACATCGAACCTTACCATATATTCAATAGAATGCATTTCTTCACGGCCATCTTACAGAGACAGTTTACATGCACCAGCCACCAGGATTTACTGATTCAGCTCATTCTGA
>BQNB010083553.1:749-29006 GCA_026074375.1 Tanacetum coccineum | reverse complement strand
CCTAAAGTTTTCTTTTATCCTAATTTAGGTTTAGAATTTTAGTTTACATTTTTAGGGATTAAAATTAGTTTACTTGCTTAATTTGTTTCCCGTATTAGTTTAATTGTTTTTTGTCCATTTTAATTGTTGCTTTAGATTATCAAATCATCTATTTGCTTATTCAAATCATAATCCAAGCTTAAATAAGGTTTCAATTTCACTAGTCGTTAGGGAAACGACCCGGGTGATCATATTTACCCGGTTAAATCTACGTATTATATATTATATTATATATATTTTTGAGAGTGAATTTTATCAAGGGTAACTTGGTAATTTTCTTAATTGCTCTTAAGGTTATATTATTATAGTATATTTTAAGTGTATAAAACTTACCAATCAAAGCTAAACCTTAAAAACTCAAAACAGATTAAGCTGATACTACTCACATCTAAAATAAGCAAGAATTAATCATTTTGACTTACTAAATAAGCTAGAAAAAGACACTTGAAAAAGACAGCTTAGGCTAAAAGGATGTTTTTTTTTAAGATTTTGAAAAGCCTTAGATACAACTTGCAGCCCTACAAATAAGCTAGTAAAAGATGTCTAAAATCTCAAATAAGCTTAAACAGATTAAGATTACCACCTAAGGACTCTATGCTATCAATTTTAGAACTTAAAACAGACTTACCATATCCTAAAATTGCTATTGAAAATTGGACTCTAAACTTTGAAAATGAGACTTGAAAACTTTGACAGATTTTTACTAAAACTCAAATGATAAATGCACACTTAAAAAAATCTATTTTGCTGAATGCATAACCAAAATCAAACATGAAATCAACAACAATAAGCAACTTATAAAGGTCTAACAATCTGAACAGTTCTAAATAGCTAAACTACCACAGATTCAAACTATATTTAGCCTAAACCTTAAATCTAATTTTTAAACCTTAAAAACTTTTATAAACTAACTTATAAGCTTATTTTTAGCTTACTAAAAGTGGCTTAAACGTCAAAAACAAACCAACAATACTAACACATGGTTAGTACTGCTAGTGCCAAATAACCCTTAAGTTTTATGAAAAACATTTTAAGCTTAAAAACAGTTTAATATAAATAATAAAACTTATACCATATTAAGATCTAAGTATATTAAGAACCTTTAAGCTAATTTCAACTACTAATAAGCATTTAACTATAAGCTACCAAGATAAGTAGTTTTAAGCTAAACAAAACATATTTTATCTAAAACTCAAACTAATGATCTATAATCTATAAACTAAACATATTAAGCATTTCTAAGAGATAATAAGCACTAATAAGCAAAGTATTAGAATATACAGAACAACGAACACGAATTATTAGTATTGTATTAGGGATCTGCAATTTAGGCAGATTCAAAAGGTTTATAATACAAATCGTTTGATTAATCTTTGTGTGTTCTTCTAAGTACTGCCAACTAGATTCCGCATAGTTGACAGTATATCAGTGTTTCATTAAGGAATATCAATCCTACAAGCTTTTTGAGTGATTTTTGATGAAAATGCTTAAACACTATAAACTATGGAAAAGTTTATCTTGTTTAAATATAATAGATTATATATAAGTGAAACAGAGCTTATGATAGCTTATAACGTACTTTTAGCAACAATGGAACATGAACTTAAAAACTCATAATTTTATAACTTAAAAACCTCAAATTTCATTAATTCTTAAAAATAGTTACAAGACTTGAATAAAAACTACAATAAGCTAATTTTAATACTAATAAGCTAAGAAAACTGAATATGTCTCATATGGGCTTACAAGGTCCTATTTATAGAGAATTATGAAGGTTCAAGGTCTTCTTCTTGTGTTTTTTCCGTGAGAGGTGTTTTTCTTGTGTGAGAGATGTCGAAGTCTTCATCATAGCCATCAAATTTTCTTGGTCACTAAGTCTATCAAATTTTCTTTGTCTTTGATCATCAACCAATAAGAACTCATGGGATTGCCAAGGTGGAATTGGCTGTTTGTGAAATGGGGTTGAGGGATAGTGATGGGGTTTTGTTTATTGGAGCAGGGGTCGAGAGAAAGTGACAGATGAATAGTAACAATGGTGGGAAAAGGGTTTTGGGGGTATTAGGTTTAATTTTGGTAACGGGGTTAATGGAAAAGTTAGTTGTAGGGACTAACGGTGTAATGTGTTAGGGACTAGTGGTGTAAAGTTAGGGACTAGTGGTGTAAAGTTAAGGACTAGTGGGGAAAAGGTGCAAGGACTAACGGGAATACAGTTTAGGGACTAACTATGTAAAACCTTAAGGACTGACAATGTAAACCCTTAAGGACTAATGGTGTAATGGATTAGGTTAAGTGTTAGCTAATGGGCTTTTGATCTTGGGCCGGTTTATAATGATTGGACTTTGGGCTTTTTAAACTATAAGGCTTATAGATAAAGCTTTATGGGCTGACCCGAACCATTAACTTAGGTACGGGTTGGCCCATTTAAGATGCACACGTCTTTGGCTTCGATATTTCATGCACTTTCCATTCCCGTGCTCGGTTTTGTCGTTTTGGCTTTGTTTTTGTCCTTTAGTGAATATCTGATACCTGTATAGTATACAAAGCAAAACAAACATATATTTGGCATTTAATGTCCGTTTTTGGTCATTTAAGCTCATTTTCATAGGTAAAAGGTTTGTGTAATTAAGCACATACCAACCACACCAGAAGGCGACTCGAACTGAATTTCGGGACAAAATCAATGGCATAGCCAAATGGGGTGTAGGGTTGGCCATGGCCCACCTATAAACCCACAAAATTCTTATGTTGGTGTAGGTATATGCCAATTTTAACTACTTGATCCATAAAAAATTGAATAAGACCAATAGAAATTGTTTTCCAATAACAGTTCATAGATATATTTTTTATTGATGGTTCTCACAAAATGTCTAAGACTGGAAAATTTATTCTAGTTTGAGTTTTGTATACTCGTTAGTGTATCGAAAATTATTTGGCCCACCCAACAATAAAATCCTGGCTACGCCCCTGGACGAAATACTTTTAATACGGGAGACTATGACAATCCACATTTTCAGGTCATTTTATGTCCTCAAAACTATTTACTTTGAACATGTACGTGATTACTTTTAATTTTAACCGTTAAGTTAAATCGCGTTAACCGAAAATCAACAATTAACGTAAACCGGCATTAAACAAATAGAAGTTTACACCAAGAAAGTGTTATATAGTTATTTCAAAGATAATTTATAACTTTTCATATTTTATTTTTATACTATACGTAAAACGTGTATGTTTCGGATTTTGAGCTTTCATGCATGCATGTAAACTATTCCACCTTTTTACACTTAACCAAGTACCCAGAATTATACCTAATACCCAAAAATTATATAATTCTTACACAAAAACACAACCATGGCCAGTTATGAATATATATACACAAAAACAATACCAAGTTTAGCTAGAAAATACCATGTGCTAGTTTGAACTATTTTTCAAAGGTTACTTAGAAGATCTATCTACCACTTACACAAGACCACTCCCCCCATGCCAATCACTTACAAGACCACTCCCCTTCCCTAATTATCAAGGATTGGTTGCTAATTGGTTCCATGTATATTTTCAGTATAAAAGTAACCTTGTACAAGTTTTTCTCATCACTTATCACTTACAAAAAAAATCAAAGGATCCCTCTTTCTCTCTACAAGAGCTCACGACTCACAAAATAAGCCATAAATTTTTCATAGGTTCCATTTTCTTGATATTACAAGTATACAAGTGTGATTAAGGGTATTATCTAAGGTGTTCTAAGTTGATTTCCATGTTAGGGTTTCAATTTTAAGCACGAGTTTTTCAAGATCTAAGTTAGGGTTTTATAAATCAAGATTTAGATTTTTGATAAGGTTTATTGGTTAAATCAAAGACTAGGGTTTCTTTTGATTATAATTTTTGTAAGCATTCTACATCTACTTTTTTATTTTCATACATATTGATTATGTTCTTACATATTTCTATACTTACATAATGTATTTAGTTATATTTTGACACCAAGATTATTAAGTTGTATCACCAACTAGTAGACTTTTATAATTGTTTGCAAAGAAACCAAGAACAACAATTACTTATATGATTATTAGGCATATTATCAAGTTTATTATTCATAACCTAGCTTAAACACTTTTATAAATTATTTCATGTTTTGTTCTTATTATGATAAACTATTGGATGGGATTAGGTTAGTTTGGATGTGTTGGTTGTGAAGGAGGTTGAAGTGGTTAGATTAGAGGTTACCGTTTTATAAAAATAAGGTAAAAATTATAGTTTTAAAGTATGTAAAACACCCCTTAGGACAACATGTTTTAAATAGTTAGCTATTGATTTCTCAATGAGTTAAAACCTTAAAACTGTGTTAGTACGTTTCAATACGATTCCGTGCATATAGAGAACTCAAAAAACGAACGTAAAACAAAGGAGATATGAATTTTTAAAGTATACCGACAACTATAATATTTTGACAGCTTTTGGGTAAAAATGTCGTCTGATTAGATTTCGTTTCTTATTTTTGGGGCCATTCTGATCCGAATCGGCTTAAATATAAAACTAAATGTTGCTCGAAATGATGTTTCGTTAAAAACTCGCGTATTTTTGAAGCCTAAAAGTGTAATATGAGTTAATCTTCATTAAAACTAGACAACTTTTATATAAAATTTCCTACACACTTTTTCCTGACATGAGTAGTAAAACAGTGTTTTCAGACTTCGGGTTCATTTAGACTATAAAAATCTTAAAAAATAATATAGCATCACTTATATAATATTTATACGCTTTTTAAACTTTATAAATATTATTTTATGAATTAACTAGACTATATATATATATTGTCGTGGTAAAAATAATAATAGTGGTAAACTTAACAAAAGCATTATTTTGATTTATAAGCTAAGTCTAAAACTATTAAGTGGTGATATAACAAGATAAAACATAGTGTATTGTCTATATTTTCATACGTTATTCTAAATCGACCAATAATTAAATAGGTTGCATATCGGTCCTTCAAGACGACATTCCTAGTTGATTTATCTAGAAATCAATTCCATCACTTGAGGTGAGTTTCATGGCCCCTATTTTACTTCATTTAAATATTTTGGGGGAGAATACATGCTCATTTACAAACTCATTTACATACACGTTTTCATAAGCATTTACAAACTCGTTTACATACTCGTTTACATACCCGTTTACATACTCGTTTACATACTCGTTGTCATACTCGTTTACATACTCAATTACAAACTTGTTAACAATTACTTTACAAATCTCGGGGTGAGATACATGACTTGTTTTCACAATAAGACACAAGTACAATACTTTTCAATTCTTACAATAATTACAGATTTTGCCTATGTAGCGATAAACCACTATGCCCACTATCATGAACTTTTAATTACTTTATGTAAGCACGTGTGTTATAAATAGATCTATTAGGATTGACATCCCCGTCTAGGATTGGTGCCAAACATGGCCAATGGGCGTATATCATGTCGGATTCACTTGAACACTTACTTTGATTGTCTGAAATTGACATTCATTGGGACACATTAATTTCTTGAAATTGATTGGCACATATACTTTGTCTAGCTCAAAGAAGAAGGAAAAACACATGAAGAAGCGTATTACACTTAATTTGGTATACCTTTCCAACAAGGAGGACAATATCGTGCAGCAGCTCCAGGATTCTACCAAAGGAACAATGGAAAACCTTTATATCAAGAGCGGATAAAAACAATGGAATAATCACTGAGCAAGTTTATGGCCGAATCTACAAAAAGGCATGAAGAAAAATCCAACTTGATCAAGGAAATTTGAGCTTCCACGGATGCTGCTATCAGAAATCAAGGAGCCTCAATCAAAGCTTTAGAAATTCAAATCAGGAAAATAAGCAATGTACTACAAGAAAGGGGATCTGGAAAGTTACCTAGTTTAACTGAAACATACCCGAGAGATCATGTCAAGTTGATTTTGACAACTATTGATGCTGATACGACCCTGATATACCGTATTGGATCAGGCCGATATGCTGTATCGAGCCCACAGAACAGTAAGATATTTTTCATGCCAAGTTAAACGACTATTCCCTTTCCTAGTCGTTTATATGATGATTGTTATGATGAAGAGGAGGGATCATATGGATTGAAAGACTTGGATACCTATTAAGTTGGGACTACACTTCTCGACGATGCCCTACCTCCTAAGGAAAAAGACGCAGGGAGTTTCACTTTACCTTACTATATTAATAATTTATGTTTTTTTTGGGTGAAAGGGATCATCCCTGATAAAAAATATTACACCAAAAAAATCATTAAGTACAGTGGAATGTGGCTGAGATACCACATTAACCTCAAGTTAAACTTGAACAGCCTCTAAATTCACGTAACATGCCACGATGAGATAACATAAAGAAATACATATCCAATAACACCTATCGGGAAATACCACTTCAGCAGGCACAACCTAGAAAAAACCCACCACGAACAAACATTGGCGATCACCATAATCATGCATTACGATGAATAGAATCTGGAAGCTCCCAAAGCTGCTTGAAAAACAAAGCATCTCTAGACTTCTTGAAATAACACGAGAGTAATTTAAGCCTAACTGATGACTTAATACACTCGATAACCTGGCAGAAAGAATGTTTTTGATTATTCAACAGCCTCGAATTCCACTCCTGCCAAATGAAATAAGAACAAGCAGCAACAACCAACTTGGCCACTACACTACGCGCTGAGCTACGTTTTGAAAAAGGGATAAGAGTATCAACAATAACCTAAATCGAACCAGCAACATTGGATAGCCCTGCTAAATTCCTCATGTGACCCCAAACTTGAGTAGAGAAACTACATTCGAAAAAAAGGCGCTCATGCAAATCAGGCGGACCATCATCTAACGGACATTAAAAAGACAATAGCGATTCATTAAAATCTCATTTCTGTAACATATCATGCGTCTTCAATAGGCGCCTAGCAATCAGCCACAAATGAAAAGCGTGATGAGGGATTCAATTCGAGAACCAAACAACATAACACCAGTCCACTTCATTAGATCTAGGCCGAATGCAATTCCATACAGCAGCAACTGAGAAATTTTAAGCCTCACCCATATTATTTCGCCATTCCAACACATCAGCCAAACTAGAAATGTTAGGAACAGAAAAAGAATAAAAGATAGGGTACTTGGAATACCATTCACTAGGCCAAGACCAGCCACCATTAAAGATCGCATCCTTAACTTTATATGAAAGACCAAACCCCGCCCTATGAATATCACGAGAAGTAACAACATCAGCCAAGGGGGCAATAGGGGACCATTTGTCAAACCAAAGAGAACATGTAGCTCCATCACCAATACGAAACCAAAGATGATCACCAATGAGGGGACGGATTTAGAGCATTTTTCTCCATCCCCACGTCATATTACCTCGACACGGAATCTCAAAAAAAGGCCAACCTCTAAGCTTATACTCATGAATCCATTTAGCCCACAATGATTCTTTACGAACAAGAAGATTCCAAATATGCGACACCATAAGGGCTTTATTAAAAAACTCAAGCCTTCTAAGACCGAGACCGCCCTCTTTCTTTGGAAGACAAACAGCCTCCCACAAAACCTTCGCTTTACCTCTCCTCATATCTCCATGACACCAAAAGAACCCTCTTACAAGTTGTTCAATATCAAGAAGAATACGAGTAGGGAGGATAAACACCAAAGCCCAATAAACATGCATGGAACTAATAACAGAATGATCCAGTTATAATCTGCCCACTGTCGAAAGAGATTTATTTTTCCAATATTTTATACGACTTCGAATTCTCTCCAAAAGCTCCTTACAATCTCTATACACGAGCCTAGAGGTAACCAAAGGAACTCCCAAGTATTTAACTAGAAGTCGTCCTTCATCAAACGAGAGTATTTGTAAAATAAACATCTTCATATGATTTAAATAATTACAAAAATAAGCCATGCTTTTAGGAAGGCTAGGCGTCAATCCCGAAGAGTTCTTGAACTCATCCAACGCCTCCATGATAACCCTCGCTAAACTTGAATCACCGTGAGCAAACAAAAACAAATCATCCGCGAAACAAAGGTTGATAAGCTCCAAATTAGAACAATACCAATGATACAAAAAATCATCAGACATACGAACCCTTCGTTGAAGGATAAGAGTAAGAACCTCCATTATAATAGTGAAAAGGTAAGGGGACAAGGGGTCGCCTTGCCGAAGGCCTCTCTTACCCTTAAAATAACCATGAAGGACACTATTGATGCTAAGCGAAAATGAAGTGGCAGTGACACACTCCATAATCCAACCCACCATTTGATCATGGAACCAAAAGCAATAAGCACCTCTTTTAGAAAACCCCAATCCATAGTTTCATATGCTTTCTGAATGTCAACCTTGAAAGTACACCTAGGAGAACTCCTATCCAAATGATAATTATGCATAAGCTCTTGAACAAGAAGGATATTGTCAGTTATCCTTCTACCGGAACAAAGGCAGATTGATTCGAGTTAATAAGGTCCTTCAAACTCTCTTTTATACTATTAGCTATGATCTTGCTAATACATTTGAACAAAACATTGCAACACGAGATTGGTCGATAATCATTAATGCGAGAAGGAGAGGCAACATTGGGAATGAGAGCTATAATAGTGTGATTTAGTTCTTTCAACAACTTACCACTTACAAAAAACTCTTAAACTATAAGAATAACATCACTCGCCATGATATCCCAAGACTCTTTAAAGAAACAAGCCGTATAACCATCCGGGCCTGGAGATTTGTCATTTCCCATGGAGAAAATAGCTTCCTTAACTTCTTGAGCAGTAACCGGGTTAACCATATCCAAAGCCACCTCCGGATGCAATATGTTCAAAACTAAATCATGCGCATGTAACGGAATAGTATAACCTGATTGACCTAAAAATGACTTATAATAAGACACAAAAGCAGTAGGGACACCAACATCTGTCACCAAATCCCCATCCAAAGTGGTAACAACATCAATCCTATGACGACTCACGCGACCTTTAACCGACTTATGAAAATAAGATGAGTTTAAATCCCCAACCTTAAGACATTTAACTTTCGATTTCTGCTTAAGGAATCGTTCCTCCATTAGAAGGGCATCGGTAAATAAACAAACATACTCAGCTTCCTTTTCGCAAAGGGAAAAATTAGACGGATTAGAATCTAACTCAAGTTGAGCCTTTTTAAGCTCAACTCTCAAATTTTTAACATTTTCATAGAGATTTCCCTTCTCATACAATAACTTGCAAAGAGGCTTCTTTAAATACTTTAACTTTTTAACTACACGAAACATTTAGAACCCACTGACATGCAAACCTCACCCCTCAGTCATAACCTCCTTAAACCTAGGGAGCGAAGCAGGAACGTTAGCAAATTTGAAAGGTCTAGGGATATGAGATAGAACCACAGGGATCCAAAGCACAACAGGAGCATGATCCGAGATACCAGAAGGGCGAAACGAAACAAAAGCACCAGGAAAATCAAAATGGAACTCCAAGTTAGCCATAACATGATTTAATTTTTTAAGAATCCCATTAGCACCATGGGGCTTTTGGTTCCAAGTGAACTGCAGCCCTGACCTCGCAACATCTGATACTTCAATCTCTTCCACACATTCATTAAACTCGCGCATAGCTATATCAAAATTAGAAGAACCAACCGACATGTCTTCTAATTTAAGACCCACATTAAAATCCCCAAGCATACACGAAGGTCTATTTCGAATAAAGCATTTATGCTTACATAAGCTCCTCTATAGATCATGACGCTGAGTGTAACGTGATTCGTCCAAACCACACCTTAAAATATATATAATATATAATAAAATATAAAATATATATAGCAAGTGTAATCTAAAACACAATCAATGAAACCGAGAAGTAGTATAGAGTGTTCCCGGGTCGTTTATCCCCAATGAGGCTGTACTAGAAAATCGATACAGTCGGAAGATTTGAGTTGGAAGGAGAGAAATGATTTGAGAGTGCAGGAAGTTAAATTAAGCAATAACAAATAAAAACGTTTAAGAAAATCCTAAAAATTATGAAATTAAGCTAGAAAACGAGAGCACGAATCCCGAACTAGGGGAAAAACCTAAAAACTTCAAAATTAACCTACGAAGAAATTTTCACTTCTAAACTACTTGGGGACTAATAAGAAGGAATGAAAAAGACTAGACGAAAACGGAGGTCGTTTGTCCAAAACGAGTCAAAGACAAAACACTGCCACCCGGACCAGTCTTTAAAAAGCCAAAAAGTTAAAAAATGACCCTTACGAAAATTTTTATATTTTTCCTACAAAAACTATATGACTACAAAATAAAATTTTCTAAAAAAGAAAAATATTTTTTTGATAATTTTTGTATTTTTTATGAATTTTTAAAACTTTTAACTAAATTAAATTATAAAAAATATTAAATGACTTCGAAAAATTCTGAAAATTTTACTAAAAATACTTTATACTATGACTAACCTACGAAAAATAAGAAACAAAAAATTGGCTTATTAATAAGCCCGTAATAAGCTGTTAACAGCTTATAGGCTTATAAGCCCAAAACACCCTTAAATACCAAGGCCCTTGGGACTATAACGAAAAAGTCCCAAGGGCGCAGCGGTATGAGTGTGTAAAAAGGGGGAATGTATCGAGGGGTACCGGGTTCGAGTCTTGCTCACCCGGGTCACCCCTTGTCTTTCCCTCTTTTTTTTTGGAAAAACTTTGTGAAGCAAAGTTGTTAAGCTCGTGGGGCTTAACAACTTTCTCAACTACAAGTTTTTCTGAAAAGCTCTAAATAAGCTTAAAAATAAGCTTTTAAACGACAGAATGCTCAAAGTGAGCTTAAAGGCTTTGAAAAGCTAAGTCATTTGGCTTTTGAGGACAAATAAGCTAAGTCTTGGACAAAATAAGCTAAAGGGGGCCTAACTAACCTAGATAAACTCTAAAAAGCTAAAAAGCTAAAACTAAATAAGCTGGAAAAAGGGCTTAAGTGACATAAAGCTAAAGTAAGCTTAAAAGGCTAAAAGGGCTTAACTATTGGACAAATAAGCTAGGAAAAGGAAAATAAGCAAATAATCTAAACACACTATCAAAAAAAACTACTAAGAGCACAATTGAGCTTATGAAATAAGCTGAATAAGCCAAAGAGAAAAAATAAGCAGTCCCTTCACTAAACTTGGCTAAAACAGTGATGGGCAAACTTGTAGCTTAAAAATAAGCTATCTAAAAAGCTTACTAAGGGCTGAAACTTAGAGGGCTTATTAAGAAGCTTATGGGCTCACAAAATAAGCCAAAAGTTAAGGCTTATGCACACTAAAAAGCTAAGAAAAGAGGGCTTAAAATCTCCCCTTTGCACCAGGGGAGATTAATGCTTAACACAAGGGGCTTATTTGACAGCTTTTTAAAAGCTGTCAAATAAGCTCAAAACTAAAAAATAAGCTTAAACAGATTGAGTATACTATGAAATGGACTTGTGCTCCAATTTTAAACTTTTAAAAACCATTAAAACCTGCTGAATTTTTGAAGTGAAAAAGGGCTTTTGATTTTTTAAAATTTTGACACTTAACAACTTGGGTGGTTTGACTTACCAAGTCAAATGACACCAAGTGAGTTAACAGCTTGTTTTTAACACACAAAAGACTCACTTTTTTAAACTAAAACTCAAACTTACAAGAGCTTATTAAATAAGTTCTTGTACCTTTTCTTAAAACACACAGTTTCAAAGATGCTTTATAAAAACTTTTGAAAAACAATTTTCAAACAAAAAAACTTTTAAAAACAGCTTAAATGGGCTTAAAAACCTAAGCTAAAACTGCTTTGAGACTCCAACCCATACCAAAGACTTGCTTTGACCCGTTTTTACTCTTATGCCAAACACCCCTTTATATTTCTTAAAATGGATTTTAACACTTTAAAAAGCTGTTTTAACTCATAATTCTTAAAGGGAATAGACAAATAAGCATTAAACAACCTAAATGAACAATAATAAGCAGGAAATAAGCACTCTAATCAGCTAAAACAGAATAAGCTATAAAAAATCTAAAAATTGAGACTTAAAAGAGAGAATTGTAATGACCTTTGTCCAAGCTTTTACAAGGACTTTTTGAGCCCTCAAGGGCTTTCAGCTACAAGCTCTGGCTTATAAATAAGCCAGTGAATAAGCCAATAAGCTCTTCCAACTTTAGCTTATCTTCTAAATGGCTTATTCTTGATTTTTCAAACAAAATCTTATAAAACTTTAAACTATAAAGAGTTTAAGTTTAATAAGCTTAATCAAACTTCTATAAGAGCTTATAGAAGCTTATTTAACACATATAAAGGTAATTTAAGCCGTTTGATAATAAATTCTTAAAACGGGTATAAATTCTCAAAAACTTCAACACTTAATTTATTGTTAAAAGGAGTACAAGGATCTTGCAAATAGCTGTAAATAAGCTGAAAGAAACATAAAACAGACTTAATTTAAAGAAAGATAAAAACTTCTACACTACTTGCTAAAATCGGCTCACATAGCCTCCTATTTATACTAAATCCTAAACCTTCAATCTTGCAAAGTGTTTTTCTTCTGTGAGAGACTCCAAAGTCTTAATCCCAGCCATCCATGGTCCTTGTGCTTATTTTAAAATGATCACAGCCATTGATTCGGCAAAAGTTGTGGGGAAAAGTGAGATTGCCAACATGGCAATGTCCCTTTTTTGGTGGGAAAGATAGTGGAAAGGAGGGGGGAGGTTTGTCCATGGGGTGGTTTGGGTTGCAGGGTAAAAGAGAGGAAGAAATCCCGTAAGTTGGTTGGGATTTGAAAAGGGCAGGAAAAAGGGTTTATAAAGGTTGGGGGTGACAGGGCACAAGTTTATGGGAGTTGCCACTTTTGGTCCCCCATGGATATATGGGTGTTTGCACTTTTCGTCCTTGGGGTGTTAAAGGGTTTTGGGATTTGGCAAAACAACCCCCCAAGGGTTATAATCGTCCTTATGGTGTTAAAGTTAGTGCTTTTGGCAGTTTCACCCCTTGTAGTTAAAACTTTCCCATAATGGCATTTTCACCCTCATTTTCTTTTTCTTTGATTTCTTTTATAAATATAATTTAGGATATACAAGTGTAGTCCCTAAACTTATATTTCCTGACTTTTGGGTTCGGGTAGACTAGGTAGACTTCTGTTGACTTTTTCCGGCTTGGGCTTGACTTTTGACTTTGTCTTTCTTGCTTATCCATTCTGATTCCCTGTTTTTTGTCGTTTTGGCTTTGTTTTTCGTCCTTTTCTTAATATCCGACCCTCACAATAAGTTAGCAAAACAAGCGTAATAATGGCATTTTAAGCTGTCTTGGTTTTATTTATAGCGTTGATTTTAAAGGTTAAAGGTATGTTAATTAAACAACCATACCAATCTCCCTAATGGAAAGAAGGCCATTGGAACAAAATGGGTCTTCAGAAACAAGAAATATGAAAGGGGAATTGTGATTAGGAATAAAGCAAGTTTAGTTGCACAGGGTCATAGACAAGAAGAAGGTATTGATTATGAAGAATTGTTTGCACCTGTGGCAAGAATTGAGGCAATAAGATTGTTTTTAGCCTATGCTTCTTTTATGGGTTTTCTGGTATATCAAATGGATATAAAGAGTGCTTTCTTATATGGAACCATTGAGGAAGAAGTCTATGTTACTCAACCACTAGGATTTAAGGATCCTGACCATCCAGACAAAGTTTATAAGGTGGTCAAAGCACTTTATGGGTTGCATCAAGCACCAAGAGCATGATATGAAACTTTGGCTAACTATTTGTTAAGCAATGGGTTTAAAAGGGGCAAGATAGATCAGACATTATTTATCAAGAAGTAAAAAGGGGATATTTTGCTTGTTCATGTCTATGTAGATGATATTATCTTTGGCTCAACAAACAAGGAGTTATGTACTGGTTTTGAGAAGCTAATGAAAGATAAGTTTCAGATGAGTTCTATGGGTGAACTAACTTTCTTTCTAGGGTTACAAGTACAACAGAAGGAAGATGGAATATTTATCAGTCGGGATAAATATGTAGCTGAAATTTTGAAGAAATTCAACTGACTCTGATGTGGAAGTCCTGCATCACTCCTGTTGATTTGGAAAAACCTTTGGTCAAGGATGGAGATGCTGATGATGTTGATGTACATCTCTATAGATCTATGATAGGTCTTTAATGTATCTCACTACATCTAGACCAGATTATCATGTTGTAGTACTGCATGTGCTAGATTTTCAAGTTACTCCTAAGACATCACATCTCTTAGCATCAAGAGATTTACAGATAATTGAAAGGCAAACCACTTAGGCCTTTTGGTATTCTAGGATGCATCATTGAACTGGTTGCTTAACTGATATACTATCTGGAGCAAATCTTGATAGGAAGTCTACAACTAGAGGTTGTCAGTTTTTGGGAAACAGGTTGATATCTTGGCAGTGTAAAAAGCAAACTGTGGTTGCCACTTCTACAACTGAAGCTGAATATGTGCGCTGCTAGTTGTTGTGGACAAGTACTCTGGATTCAAAACCACTGTTGATTATGATACAATTTTCATGAACACGTCATTCATATTGACCAATAACAGTACTATCTGCATTATTGAAAATCCGTTTCAACATTCAAAACACAACATATAGAGATTAGGCATCATTTTTAATAAGAATGCAACATAAAAAAAGTTAATACAAGTGGTTAAAAGTTTCATACTGATTTAAATGTTGCAGATCTTCTTACAAAAGGTTTTGATGCAAGCAGATTTCAATACTTGGTCCTCAAGAATTAGGACTGCTGAATCCTAAACAATCTAATATCCTCTTTATGTTTTTTTATAAAAGTCTTTGTAAATGGATTATACTGTTAGCTTTCACCAATGTAAGTACTGTATAAGTATATTAAAATATTTGTTTCTTCTTAAGACTGTTTGTTAAACCAGTTAGTTATAGTTAATGCTGCTAAGAAGAAAATGTTTTGGAGTTTGTATATTTGGCTGTGAACTAACATTTGCAGGTAAAGCATGTTGAATACAAGATGTTGAATGCTTTACCTTTTTGAAGAAAGCTAATGGTCATGGTTCATAGAGTTTAACTTTTATTCATGGGTTATGCATAAATATGGATCCTCATGAATTCCCACATGTCTATCTAGTCTTTTCTAGTGTGCTTGTGATGAATAGAGGCATGTTGTTGCATAATTATTGAAGATAGATTTAATATTGTTCGACTTCAGTTAATACTGCTAGGCAGAAAATTACTACTGCCAGGCAAATGTTAATGCTGTTAAGAGGACATGGGCACTAAAGTTGCAACTGTTTTCCAATTCTTATCACTTGGGGTATTGTTTGAGGGGAGGTTCCTTATTCTACAACCAAAAAGCATGGATGAAATGATGTGTTATATCATAAGTATGTTCAAAATGGATTAAAACACATCGTAGCATCAAAAAGGTCAGACCACCATGATACCTCAGTTAAGTGGTCCCCCTGACAAAGGTTAGTGATGAGGCTGTCCATAAGGAGTGAGTGACATAATGGAAAGGCTGCCACCTAACTAGCTTCTACTTAGAAGCAGCAAGACAGTGGTAACATCAACATAAACCCAATCCATGGCAACACTTAATGAAATCACCTCCTTAGGGAATTAATTCATGTAAGTGAGGTCCCAGTGCCAAGAACCATATTGCAGATTGAATGCTCAAACTAGGTTTGAGATTACATCTATACAGTCGATTGATCTACCTCTCTTAAGAGGTTACACACTTAGAAGTGGGGAGGACAGTATGAAGCTCATTAGAATTGACAAAATTTTGTAGACAACTGTCATATAAAAACAGAAAGAGTGTATTGGTAAGCCAATAAAGAGAGATTTTTGTGGAGCTTTAAAAATAGAAAGAGAGATGCTGCATAAAAATTAGAAAATGAGATGATAATTAGAAAAAGAATTGAGAGATAATGTGAGCATAAAAACAGAAAGAGAGTTTGTGTAAATCAAATTTGATGATGAAAGTTTCTTATTGGAATGAAAATTGAATGATTACTGGTGTATTTTTTTAATGCTGCTCGTCAGGATTGGGAACTTAATCTGCTAAGTTACGTTAATCTGTTAGCTTAAAATTAAGTACTGTCCGTATTGGTTTCTGCTGTTAAGCGTATGTTAATGCTGCCAGTTCAAGTTTCTGCTGTTGAGGGTGATTCTATAAATACTTCGATTAAGGTTTCATCTACGTCTTATTTCGATTTTCACTTAGTGCCTAACACTGGTTCCTATCAATAATCCGCATTACATGTTTCATCTTGATCATCCATGTTCATATTTTGAATCAATAAGTTTGCAAAAATGCACAATGTGGTCGCGTCTTGGAAAAATCAGAAAAAGTGATGGGTTTGCAGAGATGAGTGATTTCTGAAAGCAAGTCTGTTTCATAGGCTTATCATGGACATTCGTGATCTACTCATCTTTCAGTAAATTATTTTGGCTTCTGCCTCGGTACAGAAATTTTAATGGATACGAAAGATACTTAGCCCTAGGATAAGAAGTGGGTTATGTGTTACGGAGTTCATGCATAAGGGTAGATAGGCAGCTTTAGAGATATTGGTTCTGGATTTTCTTACCTATGATAATATACTTTGAAGTTTTGGGTGCTATGGGGTTATGATATAACGGCGAGTGTGGACGAGAGCGTGAGTTAGTGGGTGTTTAGACTGTGTCGTTGATGAATATGGGGGATAAGGGGTTTATGAGATTACAGAATGTAAGAGATGTAGCAGGGTGCGTTGATAAGGTGCAGATGAGACGGTGTGGCTGGCAGGGGTATGTGGGAGGGGAGATATGGGAGGTGATATAGTGTGGTGTTGACGTTGATTGTGTGTCAGGAGATAGGCGGTTGGGGCAATACAGCGAGATTGGTGTGAGCGGAATGCGGTGCGTATGGTGTTTGATTCTGTGTGGTGGTGGGTGGTGTGTGGGGGGTGGGGTGGGGGTGGGGTGTGGTTGTGGGTGGTGGGTGGGAGAGGTGGTTTGAATGGGGGGATTGGTATAATGGAGTTGGGTGGTGGGGTGGGTGAAGTAGTTGGTATGAGATGTTGTAGATGGGAGTTTTGTAGAGTATTGGGGTGTTATGGTAAATATTTGGGTTGGGGGTATGTTATATAAAAGGTTGTTGGATTAGATATTTTTTGGGGGTTGAAAGGGATATATTTTTTGGGGGGAATTGTTGTTAGGTTTTAGAGATTGTTGTTTTTAAAAGTAGTTTTAATATTGGTGAATAAATGGTGTTTTTTGGGGGTTTATTTAATAAAAAGGTGTAGACTAATTTAAAAATTATTGTTAATAATATGAATATTAATTAAATAAAAGAGATAACATCTAAGTAGCTGATATTAATTGGTACCTCATATGAGGCAGAGCATGAGGAAAGTGTACCAACACCTTCCAATGATCCACAACCTAGTGGTGAGGATAGCATGCAACTAACTGATTTGATGGTTTTATGTACCAAATTGAAAACACAGGTTCTTGATTTACAAAAAGCAAAGGATGCTCAAGCTAAGGAGATTGCTGCTTGGAGGAAGAGGATCCAGAGGTTAGAAAGAAGGAAAATGTCAAGACCTACAAGTTTGAAAAGATACAGGAAAGTTGGTATGTCTCAGAGAGTTGAGTCCTCTGAAGACCAGGAGAGTTTTGGTATTCCGGAAGATGCATCCAAACAGGGGAAGAGTATTGAAGATATTGATGTTTCTTTAGTTGATGAAACTCAAGAAAGACAAAATGATAACTTAATGTTTGATTCTGGAGTTTTGGAGGATGATGTGATGCATGTGGAAGCTAAGGTTGATGGAAAAGATAAGCAGAGTAAGAAGCCTGATGATAGTACTGCTGGTGAAGCAGTTACTACTGCTGGTATTGGTGATAGTGCTATTCCTACAACTAATGAGGAACAACTACAAGACCCAAGGATAAAGGGGTGGTTGTTCAGGAGCCAAGTGAGTTCAGAGTTCCACAAGAGATAAAACCTTCAAGTTCTAAAGATAAAGGAAAAGGTATTATGATTGAGCCTGAAGTTCCTTTGAAGAGAAAAGATCAAATTTGCTCCATGATGAATAAATTGCAAAGAGATCTTCAAGCTAAGTATGAGGATGCTGAATTATTAAAGAGCACAAGCTACATAGAAAGCAAGAAGAAGAAGCCCAACTAGCATTGATTGAGTCATGTAAAATACACAAGCTATAATGGAGGCAGATAGATTACTGCAGAAGCTCCATCAAAGGAAAGAAAGGAATGACAGATAAGGAAAAAGCAAAACTGTTTTATGGAACTGATAGAAAAAGAAGAAAATCATTTTGCTGCACTTTAAAGCATAAGAAAAGAGAAATAGACCCCACCAAGGCACAAATAGAACTTCAAATATCTACCTTATCTTAAGCACATGGGTAGATATACATAACAAACATCTAAAATGAAAGAGTATTGATGAAATTAAAGTTGTTAATAAGCAAATGAAGAGAGTAAAATACCATTGTAGCTTGGGTTCCTGAGTACAGGAAAGCAAAGAAAAGAAGGAAGAATTCAGAGAGGAATAGCTAAAGAAGCAAAAAAAGATGCTTGGAAGAAAAAAGAGCAGGAAAGAACACCGACAGAATCCTCCAGGAAACAAAAAGTAGAGGAAGAAAAAGAGTCAGAGGAAGATGATGAAGTTGAGCTAAAGAAGCTTTTGGTGATTAAAAAGGATGAAGATATAGCAATTGATGCTATACCACTTGCTACCAAATTACCAGTGATTATTGATTATAAACTTCATAAAGAGGGGATGTTAAATACTAGTGATCAGTTGATAAGACAAATGGAAGTTCCAAAAGATACCTTTCATGATAATGAATCTGCAAGAATAGATAGAGAAGACTGGCGCCTCTTTGGAGGATAGTGAAGGCAAAGTATGGTGATACAAGGCCTGAAGATGATTTTGAAAGAGTGTTGTATAGAGATTTGAGAGTTATGTTTGAACCAGACATAAAAAGTGATGTATGGAGAATGTTGCAAGGATACAGGTGCTACTTGGAAAGTTGATTGATTCATCTGGAGTTCACTTTGTAAGGTTTTGATAAAACTCACATTTTTATGTAGTTGAAACGGAGAATACTCCTACACCAATTACCATCACCAAATTCAACAAGAAAATTAACTTATCATCAAAATGAATGTTGTATATTATCAACTGCTGAAGCTTATGGTAAAGCAGTGAAAAGGAAAATGAAAGGTTTGAATGCATCTTCCTGAAGTGTGATGAAGACTTTTAAAGAAGAAACTTGAAAGATTCAATATGATTTGAACATCAAGTTTTAGGAGGATTGTTAGGTCTTAATAGTCTTCATGGATTCTAGAAGTACTGTTGCTCGGGTACAAATGTAAATTATGCTAAGTGGTTAGTATTGGTAGTATAATGTTACCACTGCTAGTTACTACTGTTAGTATAATTTAGTACTGATAGCATAAAGTTACTGATGTTAGTTGAAGTTAAGACTGCTCAGTGTTGAAGACTAAAATAAAGCTAAGTAGTTAGTGTTTTGTTAGTATAAAAGTTAAGACAGCTAGTACAGGTACTACTCTTATTGTGATAAATAGTACTGCTAGTACATAATATTACATACTACTTATAGTTTATGATGCTGCTGGTGGAAAGATTATGACCTGTTTAAGACTTTGCTACTGTCCAAGAAGATAAATACGGAATTAAAAGAGATAAAGATATGTTGGAAACAAGAATACGTGTGAAGATAAGTGTTGAAATATTTATGTACAAGATATAAAGTATATATTTTAGAAGATTATGTTTATGTTTAGAAAAGATTGAGATATCTTAGGAATGTATTGTAAGCCGACTAGGACTCCTTAGTCTATAAAAGGAGGCTTTAGGGCATTAGTTGAATATACATCCAACACATCTATCACATCTATCATCACAAACACACATACACAGATCCAGAGATTAAGAGTCTTGTAAGCTTCAAGGTTGTAACTCTAGTACTAAGATAGAGTACTCGTATTATTATCATTAATAATATTGATGCATTTTTGTTACATCGTATGTTCATTTATTCCTATTTACTGTTCCATTGATATATCTTCTAGATATTAAAGAGTAGATTCCGCATACTCTTTGATATACACAAAAAGTTTCTACTATTGTTATTTTGGATTTATCCAAGGTAACATACTCTTTACAAGGTAAGGAATCGATCTAGGTTTGGGATCAACACTAATGTTCTCATTCTTTGCTAATCAGTCAAATAGTCTACAACTGGATGATGAAGACTTAGAACAGGTTGATCGTGATGATTTGGAAGAAATGGACCTTTAATGGCAGGTGACCATGCTTTTTATGAGGGTAAAGATATTCTATAAGAAGACCTTGAAAAAAAAAAAAAGAAAAAAAAAAAAAAAAAGAGAAGTTAAAATATATGGCACAGAACATGTAGGTTTTGACAAAACCAGGGTTGAATGTTTTAACTATCATAGAAGGGGTCATTTTGCCAGGGAATGTAGAGTACCAAGAAATCAAGGGAACAGGAATGGAGATGCAGGATATAGGAGCAGGGACAACACCAAAAGAACTGTACCAGTAGAGACCTCTGATGCATTGGTTATTTAGGACAATGCTTTGATTATGCAAGATGGATTGGGATATGAGTGGAGTTATATAGCTCAAGATGAACCAACTGAATTTGCTCTTATGGCATACACTTCAGGATCTGACACAGCGGTACAATCTTGTTCTAAAAACTGTGTTAAAAGATATGAAAAACTTCAAAAATAGTTTTGATGAAACAGAGAGAAACTCTTATAAGCTTAATCCAAGAAATTGTAGCTTTATCATTGTAGTCCTTGATTTGTAGCATCACAATTAACTGTTCATCAGAAAATGAGGCTGTCTTAGAAAAGATTACTGTATTAGAGTTTTGAAGTAAAAGAAAAAGGTAATGGTTGTCACTACACTTACAAAACAATTAAACAAACTTAAAAGAAAAAGAAGATTTTAAAGCAAACTAGAACAGTTGAAATATCTTCTAAACACTTAAATAAACTGATATAATATCAATTAAGTAACTAAAGATAAAAACTGTCAGTGTAATTGGAGATTAATTGAATGAAAGTAATAGTGAAGTAATAAATAGTGTCTTTGATAGTCGTTCAAGTGATGGTGATGACAATCAAACAAATGATAGGTTCAAAAAGGGTAATGAATATCATGCAGTTCCCCCTCCTCTTACTGGGAACTACATGCCTCCACTAGCTGATCTATCTTTTGCAAGATTGGATGATTCTGTTTATAGGCCTACAACAAATAAGACTAGTGCTAGTGTGCCTCAAGTTAAAACAAGTATCACTCCACCTAGCAATACTAGTGTAGAAATGCCTAGAGTTGAATCTGTAAGGCCTAGTGGAGTTATCATTAAAGATTGGGTTAGTGATGATGATGAGGATATTTTTCAATCTAATGATTCCCAAACAACAGTCAAACCTAGTTTTAAAAAGATTGAGTTTACTAAAGCTAGGAATGAACCTGTTAAACCTAAACAAGCTGAAGAACCCTAGGATAACCACTCAAAATCCTAATGTAGATATAAAGTGATTGGAATGGAAAAAATGACTCAAAAACTGGGTTAGATTGGGTCTACAAAGAAAGCCCTGTTAAGTTTGTGGCAGTTACAACCCTCTAATAAAAGACTGGTGAATTTCATGAAAATAATGGCTAAAAAGTATGTTTTGCAAAGTATGGGAAAGAATACTGGTCAAAGGGAAATTAGACCAGTTTGGAACAACACTCAAAGAATAAATCATCAAAATAAATTTGTTCTAACTGCAGTCTTAACTAGGTCTGGAAGAATACTGCCAAGCAGTATGTTAATACTGCTACCCCTAAAATAGAGTGAATGTTTCAAAATCAAAAATAAATACTTTTCCTAAGTCACATTCACCTATTAGAAGGCCTTTTATAAATCAACAGTACTTAATACCAGGGTTTCAAAGGAAAAAGTTAATACTGTTAGAGTAAATGGTGTTAATACTGCTGGGCAAACAGCAGTTAGTACTGTTAAGGGAAATGGGGTCACTGCTGTTAAGGCCTCAGCAGGTTGTGTTTGGAGACCTAAAATGACTGATTTAAATAATGGCTCCAAAGACAATAGTGGATCATGGATCTCAAAAAGAGTAAATTATATTGATCCACAAGGCAGACTCAAGTCAATAGTGGCTTGGGTCCCCAAGAGAAACTGACTCTCTTATTTTTGTGCAGGGGAATCCACAACAAGCTTTAAAGTACAAAGGAATGTTTGACAGTGGATGCTCCAGGCATATGACAGGGAACAAAGCCTTACTTACTGACTATCAAGATATTGATGGAGGTTTTGTTGCCTTTGGTGGAAGTACTAGAGGTGGTAAGATAACAGGTATTGGTAAGATAAGAACTAATAAAATAGACTTTGAAGATGTGTTTTTTGTGAAGGAACTGAAGTTTAATCTTTTCTCTGTCTCACAAATGTGTGACAAGAAAAACAGTGTTCTTTTCACTGAAACTGAATGTCTTGTTTTGTCTCCTGACTTTAAGCTAATTGATGAAAGTCAAGTACTGCTTAGAGTCCCCAGGCAAAACAATATGTACAACTTTGATTTAAAGAATGTTGTTCCTTCTGGAGATTTAACTTGTTTATTTGCAAAAGCCACAATTGATGAGTCTAAGCTATGGCATAGGAGGCTGGGTCATGTGAATTTTAAAACAATGAATAAACTTGTGAAGGGAAACCTTGTAAGAGGTCTTCCTTCAAAGACTTTTGAAAATGACCATACTTGTGTTGCTTGTCAGAAGGGAAAGCAACACAAAGCCTCCTGTAAGACCAAACATGTGAGCTCTATCAGCCAACCTTTACAGATGTTGCATATGGACTTATTTGGACCAACATCTGTAAGGAGTATCAACCATAAGACCTATTTCCTTGTAGTGACTGATGACTTTAGTAGGTTTAGCTGGGTTTTCTTCTTAGCCACTAAGAGTGAAACTAGTGGGATTCTTAAGAAATTTATAACAGAAGTAGAAAACCAATTAAACCATAAGGTTAAAGTAATCAGGTCTGATAATGGGACATAATTCAAAAACAGAGAAATGGATGAATTCTGTGGGCAAAAAGGGATAAAAAGGGAATATAGTGTTGCCAGAACTCCACAACAAAATGAAGTTGCTGAGAGAAAGAATAAGACCCTGATTGAGGCAGCTAGGACTATGCTAGCAGACTCACTTCTACCTACAGTATTTTGGGCTGAAGCAGTTAATACTGCTTGTTATGTCTTGAATAGGGTTCTAGTGACCAAGCCTCATAACAAGACACCCTATGAACTTATTATTGGCAGAGCACCAAACATAAGTTTCATGAGAACTTTTGGATGTCCTGTTACTATCCTAAATACCCTAGACCATTTAGGCAAGTTTAATGGGAAGGGTGTGGAAGGGTTTTTAGTTGGATACTCTGTTAATAGCTAGGCTTTCAGGGTATTTAACTCTGAAACTAGGAAAGATGAAGAGAATATGCATGTAAACTCTCTTGAAAATAAACCAAATGTTACAAGGCAAGGACCTAACTGGCTTTTTGATATTGATTCCTTAACAAATTCTATGAATTATCAACCAGTTACTGCAGGGAATCAAACTAACAAAAATGCAGGTCCACAAGAAACTAATGGCAATACAGGTTTGAAGAAAAATGTTGATGCTGGACAAACTGAAGGAGAGAATGTGTCTACTCAACAATATATTATGTTCCCATTATGGTCATTTATCTCTTCAAACTATAAGAGCTCAGATGACAAGGCTAAGGATGATACAGTTAATGATGATGCTTGTAAAAAGACTGTACAAGAACCAGCAAGTGAGAATGATCAAACCTTGCAGAATGTTCTTGATAAGATGATGGATCAAGAGAAGGAAGCTACAGAGCAATCAAATGCTGTTAGAAAAGAGTTTGAAGCTCCGTGTAATAGATAGCTTCTTCAAGAGAGGATTACTAGAGCTAGCAGTACTAACAGTTTTAATACTGTTAGCACACCAGTTAATACTGCTAGTGCATCCAGGACTTTTAGTCCTGTTGGACCATCAAGTGGACCATCATTTGTTCCTTTTGGTGGATCATTTCCTATTGATGTTGCTAATCTTCCTCATGATCCTCTAATGCTTGAATTGGAGGATACTGTTGAAATTCGAAGTACTGGCATTTTTGGCAACTCTCAATACTCCTTATGTTGATCAAAGTGTGGGTGCAAAGGCTAATTTCAACAACATGGAACCTTTCACTATTGTCAGTCCTATTCCCACAACTAGAGTACACTCTACTCATCCTAAAGCTCAGATTATTGGGGATCCAAAGTCAGCAGTCCTTGACTATTACATGTATTTATTATATAAAAGTACCCACAATGTGTTAATTTTATAATGTATAAACTCTTACGGCTCTTTCTTTTTGATCTTTCCCTTTTCTGTCTTGGTCGAACCCAGCAGACCTGCAACTACTATTGTGGTCTTTGTCTTCCACTCACACACCCTTAATAATACACATATGTAGGTTTTTCTTGTTCTCTTCATAGATTATTGCATGTATATATATTTAGCACATGGTTCTCCTTCTCTTGTTTCTTTTTGTTGCCCAAATCAGTCGCACAACAGTGAGTTTAGAAACTAACTGTTTTAGTTTGTATTATACTTGCAGCAAACCCATATGTATATACCTATATATATATATATATATATATATATATATATATCTATTTAATTCTTAATCTATTTTGCCATGTCTAACTTATTTATTTAGTATGAGAGATTATATTTCTATACACGAATGTGTCGTTCGGTGTATGGAGCAATTCAACAGCAGTTGCTGCGTTTTCTTTTTCTTTGTTTTCTGCCATCCGACAGTGGGTAGTACCCACTTGGCTTATGCCTTTCTTCTTCACAATGCAACCCCTCACATGTGTATGTATATATGTCATGGTTTCACTTCTTTTCCTTTCTTTTTGCTGCCTAACGACACAATAACAGTGAGTTTTACTCACTGCTTTTCTTTTCTATTAGCTTGTTAAGCAACATGCATGCATTATCTGTGATTGAAGCTTGTGCATATACTCGCTGGGTGACTAAATTTTTAAGACGCTAGGTGGTCTCTTGCTTCACGTAAACGTCGCAGCCACAGCAGCAAGTAACGTTTTCCATGTCTCGTTTGTTAGCATGCGTTACAAGTTGTTTTTGGTATGAAGTAACAAGCGAGGTCGCTTGTCCTTGTAGTGTGTGCGATGCACCTACAGCGAGCAAGACTCGGCTGTGGTTGGTCTTGGGTCTCATGGTTAAGTCCATGTTTCACAGCGTGAGATTAATGGCTTAATCTATGTTGCACATCGTGGGTTTCATGTGAGGGTTTCCTCACATCTTACGTGAAAACCCTAAGGTTTGTCAACCTATAACGAGTCAAAATAGAAAATCTTATGCGTGTTTAATAGTTAATGGAGTTTCCTGGTTTCGTTTTTACTAGAACATTACGGTATGACATTTACAGGTTTTGCTACACATTGATATTTTATGTGTGTTGTGATGGTTTAGCATGCGTGTGTAAGCACAAATTGTGTGTGCATTATACGTGTAGTTTATAGACCAAGCAAGGCCGAAGCCTTTGGTCGGCTTGCCAAGGTTGGGGTGGTCTTAGTCTTGGTCACAATATGGGTTAACTATCACGGTAAACTAGAAAAACTCACCGAGCTCCAAGCTCAATAGGTGACGAGAAGAGGTGGTGGTGATGAGAGGAACTCGAACTTCTCTTGTTTTAACCCTTTTAAAATCCGACGTTCGTCTAGCTTGTGCCCTCAAAGAATCTTGAATTCAACTCGTACAGTTTACTTATTGTTCTTAGGTTTTTAGTTGTGAGTTATTTGTTCATGTATGGTTCCCCGTTTTATACTCGTTTTGCGAGATAGATTAGTGAAATATTGCATGTGAGTGAGTACTATACGCGCTGTTGAATCACAGTGAACCTTTATAATACTGTTAGCTATCATTTCTCTTTGGTAATACTATTAAAGAATATTACTATTCCTTATATTTCAATTGTATCAGATTGCATGATACGTATCATGTGTTTGTGTGTGTGTGGTCTTAAATTGATAAAGTAGTAAGGTAGTGTGGGTAAAGGGACTATGATGATGACGATCCATTTTTTGCATATGTTATTACATATCCTAATACTTAGAACGCGCGCATGACATAATATTATTAAAGTTGTCATGTGTTTATGCATCTGATGTTGGGTCCTATAAATAAATGTGGTGTGTGTGTGTGAGATTTATTTATCTTTGTTGAATTACTCAAAGTTATCATAGTTATAAATTTGGATGTTGGTGACTTTATAAAGTAGTACTAGTAATTAGTCTCGTTTCGCCAATGGGAAATAAGTATGGTTTTTATCATAGTTATAAGCTTATATACAATCACTGTAGGTAGGCCATGAAGCTTATACAAGTATGGTTCTAAAATAAAATTTTGTCGGTTTTTATCGTCTCGTAATAGCAGTGATATTCGCGTGCAAAATAAAATTTTCCATGACAAAGCAATGTATTGATGATTATAAGACGACTCCTCGTTGAATTTAATGGTAAGCTTGCAAACTTGCAGTACATGGCTTTTTACATAATGAAACGGGAATTAAATTTTATTACGGGATGTCACAAAAGGAATTGTTGGCTGTGATTCAGGATATAAGTAAGTGGAGAGGGTATCTTCTTGATAGGCACTTTAAAATCAAGACAGACCACTTTAGTTTGAAATATTTGTTGGAACCAAGGATCACTACACCCTCTCAGATGAAATGGCTTCCTAAGCTTATGGGATTTGATTATGAGATCCTATACAAGCAAGGAAGTGAGAATAAGGTAGCTGATGCATTATCCAGGATCCTTACAAGTGCTTAATTGTTGACCATGGCTCTCTCAACTATCTCTAGTGATTTTGTGCAACAAATTATGGCCTCTTGTCAAGTTGATGAAGATTTATAGAAGTTTATCAAAGATTTGGAGCTTAATCCCCATTCTCAAAAACACTACTCATGGGTCAATGGTCAACTCAGGAGAAAAGGAAAACTGGTGGTAGGGAACAATGAGGAACTCAGACAACAATTGCTTCAATACTTCCATGCAGATCCTAGTGGTGGTCATTCAGGGGTCCAAGCTACTCTTAAAAAGATCATAGGGTTGTGTTATTGGAAGAATTTGAGACAACAAACAAAGGTCTTTGTAGCTATTTTCCAAGTCTATCAGACCAGGATATCAGACCAATAAACCAGATTTATCTGCTTATCCTGGTCTACTTCAACATCTCCCTATTCCAACATTGGTGTGGTCAGACATTTCTATGGATTTCATTGAGGGCCTTCCTTCCTCAAATGGGGAATCAACTATTTTTGTAGTGGTGGATAGGCTCAGTAGGTATGCTCACTTTATACCTCTTAGTTATCCTTTTACTGTTGCACAGATTGTCTAAATTTTCTTAGATAATGTGTATAAGCTTCATGGCCTACCTACAGTGATTGTCGGTGATAGAGACAAGGTCTTTGTTAGCTTATTTTGGAAAGAATTTTTTAAAGCCTTGAAAGTCAGCCTGCATTTATCAACAGCCTATCATCCACAAACAGATGGTCAAACTGAGGTGGTTAATGGGTGTTTGAAATGCTACCTAAGGTGTATGTCTTGGGAGAAACCCAAAGCCTGGGCAAAATGGGTCAGTTTGGCTGAGTATTGGTACAATACTACATACCACACTTATCTTAAAACTACCCCTTATGAAGTCCTTTATGGTCAACCTCCACCCAATCCTATTGCTTATGTACAAGGGTAGTGTTTGGTAGATGCAGTGGATAGAACCTTAGCTGCAAGAGAAGCCATGATCCAGTTGTTACAATTTTACTTAGAAAGAGCTCAACAAAGAATGAAAGGCATTGCTAATGCAAAAAGAACAGACAGAGAATATAGGATGGATGATTGGGTCTATCTCAAGTTGCAACCACACAGGCAAGTTTCTCTTAGAACTAGTAAGTACAGTAAACTCAATCCAAAATATTATGGGCCTTTTCAAGTGATTCAGAAAGTAGGACAAGTGGCTTATAAGTTGGCTTTGCCCAGTTCATCTCTTATAC